>CANYCX012128402.1:0-20625 GCA_948193385.1 Breynia disticha f. nivosa | reverse complement strand
CATTCCATGGAAAAATAGCCATTTTCTGCAGACTCAACATAGACTCAACATCTATGTGGAAAAGAGGGCTGTTGGGCGTGGAGGAGAATGGACGAAGGGCTGCGACCAGCTGTGGAAAAGAGGGTTGTTGGCGTGGAGGGGCTGTGGCCGGTGGGGAGGGAAGGAAGAGAGGAGGCGGCTGCGTCGAGCAAGAGGATGGGGCTGCGGAGAGGGGAGTTGCGATGGAGGGAGAATGGGGCTGGCAGAAGGCAATGGAGGGGCTGTGGCCGGTGGGGAGGGAAGGAAGGAAGTGAGTGCTGCTGTGTGGTGGCGTGGAGGCTTGGGGCGTGAATTAGGGCAACAAGATTAATTTGTATTATATTAGGTATATATATTTAGGTTATAGATTTGTTATTTTTTTTAATAATATTTAGACGGGTCATATACGTGTCTTAAGTGTGTCGTATCCATACATGACACGTTTACCCGTTTAGTTAAACAGGTTAATCGTGTCATAAGAGCGTGTCGTGTCGTGTAATCGTGTCGTGTCATTTTTTGACAGCTCTAATGAAACTACATGCAGTAAGTGAAACTTGGAGAACACTGCATAAATTAGAGCTTATATTACAAAAATAAGCAAAATTTCCTACATATAATTGTTTCATTAAACTAAAATTTCTTTACATTCTATCCATAACGACGGCCTCCTTCTACCTGCTGCTTGCTGGAAAAACCTATGGCCTATTCTTGAGCTTGTTCTTCAGTTTCTTCCTTGTTTCTCTTTCCACTAGCGTTAAAAGCTATGACTTGATCTATTGTTTTCTCATCTCTACTGCTAAAATGCATGTTCCAGTTCTCAGGCTCGAACAATGTAACAGCTTTCGGACGCGGCTCGGCAAGTTTACACACTTTTAACAGTAAAACATGACCCTTTTCACATTCTCCTTCAAGGCTAGCAGAGGCCTTACTCCAGTTTCTCCTGCGTTTCGTGTTGTTTTGGCTCCATTGCCGGAATTAGCAGAACCATTTTCCTGCATTTCTGGTTCCAAGTAAAATCGTGCACGGAAGGCGGCCAAGTGAGCATAATAGGCAGGTGGCACTGTAAAGCAAAGCTCCAGTTAGTCTACAACAATAAATGGTTTAACAAACTGCATTTGGAATGTGTTTCTAATTCTTAGCTGAGAATACAGTATTGCATAAAGACCACTTACCGACAGACACAGAGCGAGTGCACCGTGCGTATGTATAGCAAAGGTTGTTCGTCAAGGACTGAATTCCATCAGCAGTGAAGTTGTTCTCATCCCACAGGACATGATAGTGAGCAGGCCGACTTGTTCCCTAAGAAAACGATTGAGAAATTCATTCAAATTTTACAATCGCATAGAGACCAAAAGAGATATATTATCATACAGAAAGTTTCCAAGGAAGGCGTAAGTTGCAAGAGAAAGCTCTACCTGAATACCAGCATGGCTACAGAGATAAAAATCAAATTCTGTTGGATGACAGATCTTGGAGTCTACTACAGTGCCTGAAAATAGAAACCAAACCATTATTGCCAGAAGAAAAGCTGAGATGAAGATAACATGACAAATCATACAACTAGATGCAGAGTAGAATCGTAAACATACTCAAGCGCACAGTCCGCAAATCATGAAAACATACCTGGTAATATGTTCCCACTCTTGTCCATGCTACTCCTGTCTCTATAGTTGTTGGCAAACAATCGTGTATGGTGTCGTTTTTGTACAACAATAAAAGTTACAGGTGGTTGATAGTTTGGTTCCAGAGAAGCACAAGCCTAAAATGATAAATTTGAACAGTTCGGTAAGTCAACTTGCCCTAAAGATTGATATTAATAATGAGAAATAAGTTCAAGAACACACCTTCCGAATTGCATCCAATTCATAGAGCAGAACTTGATAAAATTGTCCTTCACTAACACCATCCCTGCAGCACGATATTACTGTTATTTTAGGATGCATGAATGTCTCATATACATTTTTATATGCACATGTTCAATTGCCTTTGTATCATCGAGAAACGGTAACCAATTTCAAGTCAGAATTCTTGTTATGAACATACACAAAAACAATGGGAATATGGAAGCTAAACACTACATAAGAAAGAAAAGATTTAGACCTGTAAAATATAATTCTCAATGGCTTCTGACCCGTCGCCTTCCTAAAAGAAATCAAGAGATCCCTGCACAGAACAGAATGATATACACATCATATACAATTCCATGAACAAAATAGTATGAAAGCAATATTAAGTAATAAAGTAAATAGTATGGGGTATGAATTTCTCTACCTGATCATGCCACCGCTGACAGTACCACGAACAGGATCTTGCCAGGTTTTGAACAAGTCCTGTATAAGTTCTTGTCTATGGGCTTGAGCACAAACCAATCCAGCATATTTTGTAACTTCTGGCCAATCCTGTGAAGCCACCACCTACAAAAATAGCAACATCTTTCAGCAACCGAACTTCAAATTCACTGGAAAAGAGAGATCACAAGTGAATTGAATTTAGCAGTTCATACAGCAGCAATTGACGGGCTTGAGTCTTCTCCATTTTCTGGGTGTGTCACATCGGCTCCAAATATGATAGTTGGTATGTCACTGACCAATGGTATCCTGCAGCTGATAGCATCTAAAAGCACTGTGTTTCTACCACCCATCTGCAACAACAAATGGAGAACCAACAAATTAAATTCCACTAGGCAATCATTTTCCAATAAAATTTATTTCTTATAAGGCATTCTCAAGACTTTTTGAAAGTTATAAACAAAGCTATTCTGACCTTAACATTGATCTTAAGGGATACATTTGCCAAATACTGCTTGCTGATCTTGAAGACGTGTTTTGCGAGGCAGCATTGTGATATTAAACCAAGGTCAGTTTCACAAATGCGCTTGAGATCACCTGCAAGAGCATAGTAGCAGAAAAGATTAGTATCTTCAGGACTCACAAATTTAAAACAACACGATACATTAGAAGATACAGAGGCTATCAGATAAATATGTCATACCATATAAGGAACCATTGTTGTCTGGTAGAATGGCTAACAAAAGCTCTAGTTCTTTTCCTTTAGTTTTGTTGACGGCTGCATTACAGACATGCTTCAATGCTTTCTCGACATGCTCGGGTCTAGCATTATAGATCGGAATCACAGGCTCTGGATTAAATTCCTGAAAAAAGAACAAACATAAATGAAAATTCATGTATTAGAGGGCTTCTTTTAGCAATGGATATTGACATAAAAGTTTAATTTTAGAAAAGAGATGACTGAAAAACTACCATCCCGGACACTTGACACATTTGAGCTAGCTCGTTGCAGAACCCACGGGCAACACTCTCTTGTACACTCCTTGAGAAGTTGATACATGCCCAACGATTTACAGTCATTCCATTTATCATTTTCTGAAATCACATGCCACCAACAAATAAAACTCAGAAATCATAAACCAAATAACTAAAAAAGCAAAAACATTTCACAACTGAATTTTGATTTGCTGGCATATAAATGCATGAAAAAATTGACAGTTCAAAACTTTGAGAATCAATTCATGAGGTATTTCAAAGACAAGACGTAAAACAAGAACAGTTCCTTATTTGTTCTAATTACTATATAATTAAACTCCAAATAAACCAAGCTTATTGAGAAAATTCCAGTTGTTTGAACATACACAGAAAAAACTTGCAAAATTAAAGCACAATACCTTGTTCATCATATTCCATTGACCAACTTGAGGCAAACAATCCTTTTCCTTGCCAGTTTCATGATATTTAAGCTGCACAAAGTTAAGGCCCTGGGTTTATAAACAATGATACTTTTACTCTTAAAATCAAGAAAAAAAGGGTTTTGCATTACCCAAGGAGCAGGAAGAATTCGAGCCTCGACAGATGCAAGCTTCTCGCTGATTTTGATTCCAAATTCTTTTGCATAAGGATCTTGATCATAAGCATTATGCTGAACCGTCTGCATGCCCAGAAATCATCTTAAAAAAAAGAAGTAAATAAAAAGTGACAAATCATGCAAAATAAAACCATGGAGTTAATCTCTTATATATTTCCAAGAAATTCAATGGTTTCTTTATCGAAAGCACAAGTTAGCGGCACCACTGCAGCATGGGCATTGACACAGAGTTTTCTTCTCCAAAGAATGTCTTCGAAATACAAGTTACATAATGAAACTATTATCATCTATAGTGTTTCATACTAGAGCTAAAGGCATAATTTGCAAGGCAAAGTTTACCATGTTGCACAAAAAAAAGAAACAGGAACATGCTAATGAGTTGAACTAAAGAATCAGGTTAGTACTGTTATTAATAAACAAGATAATAAAATATCTCATCTACCTGTAAAATGTCATTTTCTCGATCCCTTGGTCTTTGGCATGTAACCTTCAGGAGGGCAGTAATTTGCCTCTCATTTAGCCTTTTCGTATATCGCTGCCCTTCGACAATTTTACAAGCCTTGAAAGCAATGCATTTGTCAGAGAAAATGTATAATGGAAAAAGAATACTTGAATGACTAAAGGAATCAAACAGAAATCATGGACCCTAGCATACCTCCATTGGCAAGTAGTTTGCCTTCTTTTGGTTTCCGACTTGAAGGCAAGGTAAATGTGCATGCTGAATGGTAAAGCCATACATCTCTTGGAAATATTCTACGACTGATTTCATGGTTGCATTGTCATCAACAGGAAACCTGTAAAACTTCCCATTAGAAACGCATGCACTCCAATATTCATAAAAATGATAACGGAGCTAAATATTCAAACACGATTTCCATTTTGTAGATATAGCAACATCATTGCAGAATCTCCAAATGTCAAATCAATATCACGTTCCACTATTATAATCAAGTATTCAAAAGTTTTGAAAATGTGGCAAATATAAATCAATGCTTACACAAGCTCTCTGGTAGGCTGAGATGTCAATCCTGAGACACGGTATTTTCTTCGTACATTCCCTCTATGTGTTACTTCAACTTTAACTCCTCTGAGCGCTTTTTTGATCTGTAAGATTTTTCAATGCATTCCCATGTGAAATTAAACTCCAAGAAGATGGAATAACTGTGTAATTCCCTTTATTAACTAAGAGTACCTTCACTCTGTCAGCATCAGATAACTGCCTCAATAAAACATCTTTTCCTAGAAGCTGTGCAACAAATTCTATGACAGGGAGAGGCTCGATAAAAGCAGCAGAAGCCATGTCTACATTGCAAAAAATAGAAAAAAAAGACCTTTTGTTAAGAAATCCTCACTAAATTGCAGAAGTTCAATTTTCATGCAGATACTCACCAATATTCAAGGACAAGCCCATTTGAGTAGGCCTTATACTTTGATAAAATCCACACCATGACTCCAAGCCATCACCAAGTCGTTGTGGTGCTCTAATATCAGGCGAAAAGAAAGATCTTCCAATGGGACAAAACCTTCATGCATAAACCAAAGAATATTAACTCAACTAATCAGAACAAATTAACATGCAAACATAAGCATCGTATAATTACCATACCTTTTAGTTGAAAGCTCTCTCAAAACAATATCAAGAATTTGAAGAGCTTCTTGAGGAGCATCGGCACGTTTGCCCGCTAAAAACTGACCCAAGTGATGCATATTTGCCCTCGCAACAAACTTGATGACAACCTTGTACTCCCTCTCCCTCCTGAAAAAATCACATTAAAGTTAAAAATCTGTACAACAATGCAAATTTAGCAAGCATGAGAATGTGAAAGAAAGCAAACTCATTATCTCGCTTAATTTTCACGATCTCTGAAACTAAATGATCCGATATAGTATAAACAAGGGTAGAAGACACCAAGAAATAAGAAAAGACAATGATAAAAAAGCTGAAGAAGAGATAATAAATACGGACTTGGGACCATTGATGCCATCATCTTCATCAACAAGCTTAATAGTGAACTCCTTCCAAGCGAAAGGAAGTTCACCAGCTGTGTACAGGCTCTTTCTGCCATCATAAGCAGGCAGTCTCATTCCCAAGTCAGATTCTTTATACAGCCTTACAAGTTCTGCCATAATTGCTCTGTTCATAGTTCTGGATGCCACTTCAGGAGTTATTGTAACCTGCAATGATCATGACACATGGTGAAAAAGGGAAGCGAACAATAAGAACAAAATCAATGCTCAAGATTTATGTCTTTATTTAACGTCATGGTACCATACTGATTCAAATCAGAAATCTCTTCAATTTTCATCCACAAGGAAACAACACAATGCACATAAACAAAAATCATGTTCATGAAGACAACAGCATAAAATTATTATCTTTTTTTACAAAATCACGAAATGATGAGCATCATAAAAGTAATCTTCTTTATCAACAACTGTTTGAGCATGTTAAATGTCAGATTAAGAGGGTCCCCATTTGTATAGCAAGAAAAAGTGAGAAGCAAAAATAAAAGGCTAAAAACAAAACCTCATCAAAGAAAGGCAATCTTACATCATACTGATTCAAGTCCTTGTCTGGTAACTCAGCAAAGAAATGGTTGGCCTTAACAATACACTTTGTCCCAACATGACCAAAACCAGGCCTTGGAGCAAAATTTACAGCCTTGCTTGAGGTAGGAAACCCCAAACCCAATTCCATTTCACAAACATTTCCACAACTTCTTATATTCCCATTTTGAGAACATGGTAAGAGATCAGTACTAGAATGAGTTACACTCCCAGGCTTGAGTGCCACAGTACAAGGCCTTGAACTAGGCCTCATGCACACATCTCCTTGATCAGACTTCCTACCACCTCTACCTCTTCTCCTCCCTCTGTTTTTATTAGTAGGTGAAGTCTGGTTTTGAGGTTTAGTTAAGTGAAGTTCCTGTGAAGGTGGTCCCTTTCCATTTGGAGCAGTTTTGTGTTGTTTCTGAGGCTGGTTCATAGAGTTTTGGAGATGGGTTTTGATCACTATATGCTGTTCAGAGCTCTCTTTCATTTGCCTTATAGGCATTGCTGATTGTTTCGGATGTAAAACCTAAACACTTGTGTTTTAGAAACTGCTTGTGAAACAAATGGCATAAAAACACTTGGTTTTTCTTCCAGCTTGGCACTTCCAAGATGCAAGTCTTGGGATTATAACACTGTTACACAGCTGGAAAAACACGAGAACAGAAGAAGAAATGCATGTTAGCCAAAGCTTATTCAAATTTTCTAGAAAATAGGAGAGTAATTCTGAGAACTGAGAAGTGATGCTTACAGAGCCAACCTAGCTAGCTATATAATATTAAAAGTGTAATATTGAAAAAAAAATCAAAAACAGAAGTTACAGTTCCTTTCAAGGCTGAAGAGAAGAAACATATTTTATAAAAAATCTACAGTGTAATAATCCAAATAAATTATATATTTTTTTACCAACTTCATGCCTATAAATCTCTAAAATTTCCTAGACAAACAGAGAAGAACAAAACGAGATAACACGACACGAAAACTCAGAACATCAAAACAAGAACAGAAGCTCAAAACACTCGACAACAGAAAATGATAAATGCATAAACAAAATAAACATCTAAAAGGCCATATATCTGCATATGCTTTGTATGAACCATACAAGATAAAATGAGGAATCAGAAGGCACAAGCAAAATACCCAGAAAGACAAAAATAATATTCTTGATATGCTGTACAAAGAAAAGGAACTTCATTTCATTGATAAGCAGAGAAGAAGAGGGAAGCAAGCAGAAAAAAACGCAAGGAGGGCATTAAATGAGAGGGACAAAAAAGAGTTCTTTTTATGGGGAAGATTTGAAACCATAAAACTACACATAGAAAACAACAAAAGGAACAAAGATGTATATATAGCATACAAAGAGAAGGAATAAACATTGAAAAGGGCAGTGAAATCACTATCTGATAGATACCAAGAAAATTTATTACAGCTAGAAGAAAAATGACACAAGAAAAAACACTCACCGAAACACAAAAACAAGAGGAGGAAGAAGAGAGGAGGGGGGTAATAAAATGACGAGAGATAAAGTGTATGAAGAGTGATGGTGAGAGTGTGTTAAAAAGAACGTGAAGGGGATTAAAAAGAGAATCGAAATGAGTGAAAAAGACGAGTTCTTTAGGGATAAAAAGAGAGAGAGAGAGGGAGTTTTAACGAGAGGTGCTGTGATGATGATGAATCTCTTTTATAGACGCATGCATTTGCTTTTGGTGTTTTCTTTATCACGTGTTAAAGCCTTTGCTTAGGCCCCCTCCCTTCACTTCAATCTCTGTTTTCTTTCTCCTCTTCCGACTTCTTGAAGACGAGATTCAACGAGACACTGAATTATTACTGTTAAATACAACATGTCGAAACGGATAATTTCTCAGTAGACGAACTTAACAAATGCGGAAAATGGTGCGTAAGATAGAAATTTAGGTTGTGTACTTGTGAGTAAATATAAAAGTAACCATAGAGAAAGAAAAAGAAATCTTCGAAGTTGCAGTCATCTTCTCTACTGGATATAATGTTTTTTTTTAATTTAATTTTCTTTTGGGAATTAATTTAAATTAAAACTCTCAAGTTTCTATGAAAATGCATGGAAACGGTCAAATAATTTAGAGGTTGTTTTATTAATATATTTTATTTTATGTGGGCGGCCACTGGCTTTTTGTATTAATGGTGCGATGATGCAGTGGTATACTATCATGGTCTACGACTCCATTTGTGCTTTTATGGCCCCCACCAATTTTTGCCTATAACTCTTCTAAACAAAATAATAATCACATAGTTAAATTACGTAATATAAAATTAAATTTTACGTACTAGTACAAAATGAAGTATTTAAGATTGTGTTCTCGCCATTTTTATGGAGTCATGTTTGGAAAATGTATTTTTGGTTGATTATAGGTAAATGTGTTAAATTTGAACTAGAATTGGCGAACCAAAACCGAAACAAGAGGCAGGTTGGCTTCGGTTCTGATTCCATGGTTCATGGAACCGTGAATCGTCGGTTCACGGTTATAAACTGGTGATTCGGTTAATTTTTTAAGGAAAATTGAACTTGAACCGTCGAACTAGAACCGAAACCAACCGAACAGGAATCGAAATCGAACCGTTACGAACTGACTATACTCGATTTCGGTATTAATTCAAGAAACCCTTGAACCCAAAATAGTTGATTCCGAACTAGAACCGACGGTTGGAATTGTTTTAACACCTCTAATTATAGGGAGGGGATTGGGTGGTGGGGAAAGTGTGTACGGTGGTATAATGATGAAAGGATGGTTAAATTGGGTTGGGAAGTAGATGATGATGATAGGCTTGGATTTTTGGAATGGGTAATGTTGATGGTGTATCATCATCATCACATCCTCAACTTCACACAGTCTCTGCAGTTGGGTCCCATCTATAGTCATTATTTTGGTGGAAATCAAGCCATCAAACACCACTCATTATAATTTGGATGGTTCTGATTCCAAGTCTTGTTTGAGATCATTGTTGTTTTGACTATAATGTTTGAAGCTGGTTCCAATTACCACACTTCAATTTTCTCTTTCCTTCTTTTGCCACAGAACTTGGATATCTTGTATGTATAAAATCATTTGTAGCTTTATTTCATACCATACTCATTTCCTATAGGGAAACCCTCCTTTCGAAAAAACATGCCAGGCACTTTTTTCAATTTAGCTTGGCTAATAATCCCCTAATTAAACAATGCCAAATGAGATAAGATAAATAAGGTACTATAAAAAATACACGATGTTGGAATTCATCGTGTTTGTAAGTTTATGTTCGTAAGTTAATTTAGAACTTATCATGTTTGCAAGTTCATGTTTGTATGTAAATTTATATTCATAAACAAGTCTAATAATTGTTGATCATAATCTTCGGTAAAGGTCATCAAGTGTTGACGATTGATCATTAAGATAGAAAAATAGTCTCTTGCGATATTCATTCGCTCAAATATACTATATATAGAGTTGTTTACTTCACGTTATGGTAAGTGTAAACACTCTGTCGAAATCGCTATGTGCGAGTTGTAGATTCTTCCAGAAAACTACTCGCCCCCATTGTTTGTGTTTGCAGGTTTTAAGGTCACCGTTCAAATTTCCGCCCTTTATTTAACCGTTGCCGAATTCCGAAAACACCAGAGATAAATGAGGAGTATTACAAGATGAATTATATGATAAGATGCGATAAATTGGGGTGATTATTATCGCCTCTCTATCCCCATAACTCTCTAACAATTAATGGTGGAAAAAACATTATTGATTAAAACCCAAAAACCAAACAGTTCAACATTTTATATTAGCAGAAATTTTGTGTCGTCTTTTGGAAAACGTATTATGGTATTAAACAGTGAAAACACAATACAATGTTTGGTTATTATCCTGAACCTTGTGCATGCATCTATTCTAGTGAAAGAGAAGGCAACAAAACAGCAATAAATAGATTTTGTGGGAAGAAGGAAGAAAAAATCCTAAGATTAGGTCAATAAACTTCAAGATGGAAGAGGACCACTAGTTTTTTTTCACAAAGTTTTGGGAAATGGATCGGAATAGCCCACAAACCAAAAGCAGAGCACCTAGTCAAAACCTGTATGTCTCTTTTAACGCTGCTATGAAACCAAAGATCGAACCATGCACCTTCATTGTATTGATTGATTCCTTTACCGTTGAATCTACAGACAAGAGCAGAGGACCACAAGGTTGGAATATATAGAATTGTGTTGATGAAAGTCTGAGGAATGGAGAGTCGTTTCATGAAACATAAATGTTCATGTACGCTCTGTTTCTGTTGTATGGTTTTAGCTTATGTACACTCTGCACTCTGTAACTTGTTGGATGGTTTTAGCAGCCATGCACGCATAACTCCACAGTACTATTATTACTTGCACATCACAACTTAATATATATTTTTACTTCATATAATTTAGAAAATTTTTTAAAAAATCAAATATTATCGGAAAAACCAAATTAAAATGATGTGGGAATAAATTTATAACCTAAGAAAGGTATAAGGAAAATAGGGTTGGAGGGGTATGGGGAAGTTTTGTATTGAGATGGGAGGTGGTGGGGGTGTGTTTGGAAATTGGAAAGGAGGAGGGAGGGAGAAAGGACAGGGAAATAGGATGATAGATGGGCAGAGTTTGTTTGGTAATGGAGTTGGGATTTGTTTTGTGAGGAAATAAAATACAAAGGACTGAGTGTTTGAGGACAAATTAGAGGCATATTTGAGTGTGGGAAGAATGGCAGTGAAGTGTGGGGTTTCCCATTTTGTCAAGAAAGAGACAGTGCGTGTGGTGGGTCCTTTCTTCCACATTTTAATTTCTCATGCCCAACACACACATATATTATATATACACATTTTGCATCAAAATGTGCCATTCACTTCTTATATGCGACTCCCGATATTGAAAACGGACCCAAAATATATTACATTTCAGACATTGAATTTAACGAGTTAATGACTATGACTCTTAACCAATAGATTTGATGATAGTTAATGAAGACACTACTTATAAGCGAATTGATGGAACTCCTAATTAGAAAGAGTTTTGTCGGAGCGGTGACATTGACCACCTCTTAAGTCCGTTCTTGCCGATATTGTACCATACAAGAAAAACAATAGTACATAAAAAATACAGTAAGAGAGATGACTGTCTCTTTTTCCTGTCTCCTTTATCTTCGTGATGGTAAACACACTATCTATAATCAAACTGATAAATTGGATGATAGTCGATAAACACATTATCTATAATCGAACTGATGAAACTCCTAGTTATAAAGAGTTTTATCGAGGGCGGTGGGATAATGACCACTCCTTAAGTCCGTTCATGCCGATATTGTACCGTACGAGAAAAACCGTTGTACAACAAAAAAATACAATCTTGTCGTATCTATCTCCGCGACTGTATAGTTTTAATCTAGTAACATTGTAAAAGAAGTAATTAACCTTTGTTTGAAGAAGGTGATTGTGATTAAACAAGTGCAATGTCAGGCATAGTGATGAAGAAAATTAGATGGATAGTGCAAGTTATGATTCCACCCATTGAGTGCTACAAGTAAAAATGTTAATGTAAGAGGCTCATAGTGCATGCTTATTATTTATGCAAATTAAGAATCATTGGAGACAGATGATGACCAATGATTAAGAGGACTTGTTGCCATCATGCCCATGTGAGCCCCATGCACACTAATAAGTGCCTAATCTTCATTATATCTCCTTAATTTATTTCATTTTATTTGTCTTACAAACTACAGTTAGGGTTTATGTTGGAGAACTTAGACCGATTCCAATGTAAGTTACAACTTAAAAAAATGGGTTCGACTTGTGTTAGAGAGTTGAATTCGAACAAAAATTGCATCATATTTGTCGTTTATCCAAAGTGATCAACCTTCAAGATCATTCTAACAATAATATTATCGTTAGGTCTTCAAATATATGGTTATAATAGAATGTCGATATGGATATGTTCCTTAATTAAGTTATTGAATTTGAGAAAAATTTAGAAGAAACTTGCATTTTGGTAGGAAGTTGACGTGACACAAAAGAGATTTTCAAAACAAATGCATTTAGGTCCTTCGTTTTCGTTTGTGGGTTTAGCTGTAAAAGTGGTCAACCAGTACACTGAGGGTGAAGTGTTCGATCCCTGACTTTGTAGCGTCACTAAGGAAGCATAAATGTCTAAACTTGCTGGTTCATCATGCTTCAACGGAGTCTCACTATCCTTAATTTGTAGACTAACCCTACTGTTGCCTAAAATTTTGCCAAAAAACGCATTCAGAGATAGTTTTATCACAACTACGAAAGCAAGAATCAGTCAACAATAATGATACCAATAACCAATTCCCTGCCATTGGACGCTACATGGAGTTAATAATGAACCCTAGATGAAGAATATTGATGACGATGTAAGTCACCTTATAAAAGCTCAGTAAATGCCATTAATGTCTTCTGTAATTTTGTTCTTCATTACATGCAGAATAAACCAGCAAAACGACACCGAATAATAGTATAATACTGTATATTCAAAAGCGTCGGAGTGAGATGTGTATGGTTAAAAAGATAGAATAACTCAAAAGGAAATTATACCCATCAACACATCCAACCTGGAATTACTATATCATAACTTAATTAATTGGAACTCTTAGGTTTTCGATGTTGTTAAGATCAAAGTTTGTTATGGAGTAACATTATTGGGGTTGTCAAGGCACGACTGTATCTCTTCTTCAGTCTTATTTTTTACGTTCATGAGACGATAAGTTCGTTTAACATAAATAAGTAGACGTGCTGTTTGTCGATAAATGTATTACGTTCGTTTCGTGATGATAAATTAACACGAAGCGAACACGTTTTAAGAGGTTTATAGGTAACTAAAGATCATACTAATCCATCACACTACTTAAAGTATTGAAGCAAAGAGTATACACAGAGCAGCTTATAGGCTGTAGTTTTCTCATATGCGGTAATGTGGAGGGCTTGGTAAGTGGTTTTGGGTTGCGAAAGTCTCAAAGAGACTAATGAATCAACAGAATATAGTTTGTATGTCTTTTTTAGTATCGTTACGAAATCAGAAATTGAAACTCGTATTCTCAGTACTTTAGTTGATCTATTTTATCGTTGAACCAAGAAAGTGTTGGTAAGTAGCCAATAAGGAGGAGAGGTTCAGTAGTTTGAGCCCCAAAGCAAAAAGGAGAAGGTAGTGAAAGTACAAACCAACAAATGTCTGCCACGGCAAAGTAGTCTTCTTTATCTTTAACAGAACAAAGTAGAGTCAGTTAATAACCTATTTATATATACCGAATAAACAATCAAATGCATACATCAATTAGCGTGAGATTGTTTTCACTTAACCAGATATCAACTGGCGTGAAATTGTCTTAATTTAACCAGAGATCAACTGACGTGAGATTGTTCTAACTTACTCAGAATACTTTTTGGTTCAGACAAAAAGAAATATTATATATATACTGAATAAAGTTGCAATTAAATACAAAACTGAATAAAGTTGGTCATTAAAGCTGTATTAAGTCCCCAAAAGCGTCGCCAAAACTCCTCCTTTTAATTATACTTTCTTTCTATTAACTTTATCATTACTCCTTCTATATGACATGACAATCTTTTTGAGTGAAAATAAGGACAGATTTAAATTATTTTTTTTAGTTCTTTAAATGTTAGCACATTAAGAATTTTAAAGTTAATAAAAAATAAAAATTATAATAATTCAAGTTACCTAAATTATATATTATTTTTATTATACTTGAAAATTTTTTATTCAAAATTATTTCACTATTACAAAATTTGTTTTACAAAAGAGATAAAAATATTAATATATTTATTCTAATGAGTTTAAAAAAGATATATCTAGATAATTTGATATTATATATGAAAATTGTGCATATCTTTAAGGTAGATATAAAGTATAACATATAGTTCTATTTTATTTGCTCTTATAATAATAAATATTTGACTAATTATTTTATAAATCTGCTCTGTTTTAACTTATTTTTTTTGTTAGTGATATACATTATCTGTCTCTTAAAAATACATATATTTTTTATATATAATATTTTATTATATATATATATATATATATATATATATATGCCTTTTCAAACTCTGTTAAACATATTAAAATTTTTATCTTTCTTTATGAAATAAATTTATTAATAGTGGAGTTCTCGAAAAATATTAAAAAATATATCAAAAATAACATATAATTTAACTAATTTTAATCATTATAATTTTTATTTTTTAAAAAACTATGAAATTTTTATTGTGTTTATTTGGAAGAGACAGAAAAGGTATTTTGTTCACATTGAAGAAGGGAAAATAAACCACAAAAACAACTTTGAAAGTTTGCCGTCTCATTATGTCAGTCTACCTAAACAGTGAAATAATCCAAACAACAGTTGTGAAGGCTTTGTCTATCCTTTGGAGGAAAATTCCAATCTCATATTGCCAACTCGTTTCTTTTTATTGTTCAATCTCAATGAGTGGTCAAGATTCTCTCACGTGTACCGTCCCGACTAACTGAAACCGTCAATTTTTAACACGATAATACATTTTTCAAATACACATTTATTACATGACACGAATAGTATGTATTCACCTTTTGTAATATTTATATAATATTTAATGAAATATAAAGCGGCATAATTATAACACTGCAAACACGAATTGATAGGTCGAATTGCCATTGGTTTACAGCACAGAAAGCATAGTGTAGATGAAAGCCCAGTCTAATGTAATTCCACTCAATTGCCTACTTTGGGCCACACTGTGAGGACCCATTTGACAAATCACATCAAATATTGCTTCAAAAGTTTCTCATTATTACTCCAACAACGTACCTTAATAATTGGTTTCACTTTCTCGGAATATGCTCAGATTTGTCCTAGCAAGTATAGAATTGATTAATGGACCAAAATAGCCTTGACATATATGGAGAATGACATGAGAATCTAAAAGAAAGTTGCATTTTTTATGAAAATTCAATTTAAGTGTGTTCTTACAATAAAAAGTGTGAACCAAAGCAGTAGTAAAATGTGCTGGTGATGGGTTTGTTTTGTGACAGGTCTCTTTGTGAATTAAAGTGGTGGGTTTTCCCAAAATATTCAAACTAGAAGGGTTGGAGATGGGTTTCTAAACAACAATTTGGGGGCAAAATTGTCCTTAAAAACATAAACATAGATGTTGCAAGTTAAACGTGGTTGGTATCAAAAGACACCACAAGTCTTTTATCGTTTACCCAAAAAGCTCATGGGTTCAACTCGAAAACTAGAATTGTCAAATTCTAATACGATAACACCATTTGTTAATATATATTTATAATACATCATAAATTGTTTTTATAATATGTATACAACAAAAAAAAAATTTGATACAATATGACAAAAAAATTTGACACAATTACGACAGAACTATCGCCGAATCAGATCCACCAACTAATTTTTGTATCTTCCTTAATCCTCACCTCAACCTTTGACCAAGGGTATCTTAGTTCATGAATATTCAAAAACTTATTTTTTATAAAAGAAATCAGGATTTGTCTTGTAGTTGTTCTTATGGGCCCTACTACCTTACAAAGTCCATGGGCTGATTTGGGCCCATTCCATTCATCGACCGTGGTTAATCAGATAATTATGTAAATTACTATGCTTTGAGTTTGAAATAATATAAATATCGGTGTATATTTGTTCATTTTTGTTCATTTCAGATTCTAGTTTACAATTATATAAATGTCAGATTTCATGTTTTAAAATGCAAAAATATCACTTTTTGTTCTCTTCACATATAAACAATAATGAACTACGATGAACACTATCCATATGTATAAACATACTCTGACATTTTTACAATTGTAAATTTAAAATCATACATTTTCATATTTTCAAAATTTAAACTGACATAAACAGAAATGAACAAATATACTCTGACATTCCTATCATTTTAAAAACAAAATTGTTTATTCCTGTAATTTTGGCATGGTTAATGGTACCTTTTCTTACATTTGTTAGCGATAACAGTTGGATTTGTGTGACATTTGACTCGAATTTCGTCTTCAATTCAAACCACCGCTTTTCATTGGATAAAATCCACAGTTGTTCCATAACTGTCGTTCGGCCTCAATCCCATCACACACCACTGTTCACGCCAGCTCCTTTCCCATACTCTGCATTGGCGCCAGATTCAACCTCCTCATTAATCATATTCTAATTATTATATTAAATAGAGTAAAAAATGACAATAGATTTCTGATTCGATAACAAGCTTTGTAAGTCTACAATTATAGCAAGATATAAGTTAAAACGAATTGTCTCCAAAGACTAACAACTAACACTGCTAACACTGTAAACATACTCAATGAGTGTCAACGCCAAACCTCGAATTTCAAACAGAAGTCAACAAATTTTGCCGCTAAACTCAAAACGGACAGGTTGAATTTCACTTGTGTGTTCGTCGGACAAGACAAAAGGTACTCTTGTCCTGTTTTAGGACCAAAGCCAAGAGAGATTCGAGACGTGTCAAACATGTAAAACATTATGCTTTTTGAGTTTCTTGACTGGTAATAACATCTATAAATGTGCCATCCACATCTCCTTTTCCTCACCTTTTTATCCCTCCAATTAATTTCTAGCTAATTACAAGTACGTGTGCATATTATTGCTTATTTATTCCTTTTGAAATTTTTGTGGGTAAAACTATTTTCCTCCTTTTTGTTTTACCTTTTGGTTTAACCTATGTGTCATGGGAACTGTTTGTCGCCATTGTTGTTTTAATGTTTATCTCAAAAGATGTTTACTTTAAAGCCCCTTTTTTGGCAGATTTATTAACTTATCTAAATCACTTTTTGTCATATTCTATGCAAAAGCAAAACTCGAGAGTGTCAGTCAGATCATTAAAAGAGCAAGTCATTAGTTTTAGATTATTAATTTTAATAAAAATAAATTTAAATTTTTTATTTAAAACAAAACAGTTTAATTATGTATAATTAGTTCAGTTTTGGTAGAATACAATGGTCCTTATTGATTACAATTAGTCATCGTATAATTCATTCAAACTAGTGTCCACAGATTTTAACTCGATAACAGAATTTATGAGTATACAATTGAAAAAATTTAATATTTATATCGTAAATAATAATATTTAATAAAAAAAGATACGATTACAACATGCTTAACCCGAAATAAGTCAAAGAATTAACAACGTTTACTTTGAGCAAAAACCAATACGATTAATCATGTAATATTTAATAAAAAAAGACAGTTTAAAGCACCTTTTTTGGCAGAGTTATTAACTTATCTAAATCCTTCCCGAAATAAGTCGAAGAATTAACCGTAGCTCCTCCAAGTAAACACCTCCACAATATTGCATTAGGGTTCATTGGCACTATCTTCTGCTTCTCCATTGCCGCCTTAACCAGCCCCGCTCGGCCAAGAAGATCAACTAAGCACCCGGAATGCTCCACTGTAATCCGATCCCATAAACTGTCTTTGGAGGCTCAAAAATTTCACAGCTTTCTTCAACCAAACCCGCATGTGAACAAGCAGATATAGCTGCCACAGAAGACACATTATCTGGAAAGAAGACCCTCCAATTTCATTCTCCTGTAAAGCCCAATAGCATTATGTCCATGCCCATGAATTGCAAGTCCACTAATCATTGCACAGTAACAGAAAGCGTCCCTTTCAGACAATCTATCAAACAACTGTCAGAGCTTTAGCAGAAATCGGTTCAAAACGGTTTGATAATTAATTCGATACTTAATTATGAAGTCTCATCTTTTCCTGGTGCTTGCGTAAATGTTAATGTCATTATAAGAAAATATAGAATGACAACAACCGGTGATGTGTGATCGCAATATTCCTCATCCAAAAGAGGACGATCGTAAGTCGTAGATGTGGTTTATCATTATCGGCAAAGCAATATTACTTTGTGACAAATGCTGCTATGAACTCGGACGTGAAATGGGTGATGTTCAATTGTGGCAGAAAGAATGATTTTGATAGCAAGTTTGTACCTTTGAATTCGATATGACGAAGATTCCTGGCTCCTCCGTCGCACCAGCCATTGCTGCTGGCCTCCTAACATTTACTATTCTTTTTTTTTTGTCTCTGAAGTAATTATTATAATTATCAAATTGATTTGTCTCAAAATATTTATTAATTTTTTAAATTAATTAAATTCACATTTTTCAATTTAAAAAGAAATGTTTCAAAATAATCGTGATTCATTATTTTTTATATATTTTTCTGTAAGGTCTTATTTGATTTAGATAATTTTTTAAGAACTTAATTACTGAGAAAATTTATTATTTAGGAAATAAATCATTAAAAAATATTAAATTTTTATATTTGATATAAAAACGCACTTTCTCATCATTTTAATAAAAATATACATTTTTAATTAGCCAAAAAGTTATTAGAGAAGTGAAAATATGACAAGCAAACACAACTAAAGGTAAATAAATTTCTTGAAAATAAATTCTCTTCCTCCACTTTATCTATTACCAAACAAATTCTAATTTTTTGTTGTAGTGATTTTGTTTAGTTCCTATAGAATATATCTATTATTTTTCATGTCATTAATCAAGAATAAATCAAAAATTAATATATATTTTGAATATTTGTGATAAAAATACAATATTTTGAGACAAACCAAATAAT
This sequence comes from Breynia disticha f. nivosa, assembly GCA_948193385.1. Taxonomy (NCBI): domain Eukaryota; kingdom Viridiplantae; phylum Streptophyta; class Magnoliopsida; order Malpighiales; family Phyllanthaceae; genus Breynia; species Breynia disticha. Next base: position 1,528 of record CANYCX012128402.1, on the reverse strand, counting down.
AATTACGATTAATTTAACTATTATTTTTTTAAATTTTGTAATTATCTAAGGTTAGACAATCAATTTGAGACGATGAACTAGTAATTAAAGAACGAAGAAGTGCAAGATGGAAGTAGCAAGGAAATATATTTTCCAACTTGCAAACGCTTTACCTTCCACTTCTCTATTCAACTAATCCCACAAATACAAATGACAAAAAAAAACTCATATCCGTGAAAATTTGATCCAATCTATTCCGAATTGACTGGATTTCTCAATTCAACTAATCTCATACCTTCCACTTCTCTATTCAACTAATCTCACACATACAAATGACAAAAAAAAAACTCATATCCGTGAAGATTCGATCCAATCTATCCCAAATTGACTGGATTTCTCAATTCAACTAATCTCATACCTTCCACTTCTCTATTCAACTAATCTCACACGTACAAATGACAAAAAAAAAAACTCATATCCGTGAAGATTCGATCCAATCTATCCCGAATTGACTGGATTTCTCAACATTTACATGAACTAAGCGGGACATAAGACAACCTGATATTAAAAATAACATAAATGTGATATAAATTTTATAATCCGATAGATTACGAGACCAAAACAGGAAAACAAAAAATATTACGGGACGAGAACGGAGAAACAATAATACGACGCACCGGTCGAATACCCGCAAAAATCATACCACCCGAACCTGAACCCGTTTTGTAAAACCACTACCTGTACCCCCAAATCCGTTTATACATTACCCCTATTCGTCTCAAACCCGTTTAAAATCACTTGCGGGTACCCGTACCTGTTTAAATACCCGATTATATTATTGAATAATTACAAAATATAAAAAATATTTTATTAACTAAAATACATTAATAAAAATAAATATTTATTAATTATTTAATTTATTTAAAAAATATATGAATAAAATATTTATATTTAATTATAAATTATAATATTTAATATATTTTAATGGTTTATTAAGATCGGATACCCGCGGGTACCCGTACACATTTATATAAGCGGGTTCGGATTTAAGATACCGAAGAGGTAAACCCGAACCCTCAACGAATACTGATTTTAATACCCGTATCCGTCCCAAACCCATTTATATCAGGTTCAAATAATGATAAACAGGTTAGATACCAACATATACCCTATTATAAGGTATCCACTTCCATCCCGTTTGCCGACTCTCTCCATTATCATTCCTACTCACACAACAATATTGATAGTATGCATACCATAAAGAAGAAACCATTGTCAACAAACTTCTTAGGTTTATTGATAAATAAAATTATTTTTAATAAATTCTTTATTTGATCTTTCTTAATTTATTTTTAAAAAAAACTTAAACTTATTTATTATATTTATAGAATTATAAAATGCTTAAATATTAGTATAAAAATTTAATATTATTTAAATTATTACGAATCTAAATTAAAATAAAAAGTAAATAAAGAAATGCGTATCTAATATCCTCATCGGATCACACTAACACTTTTTTAGTTCCCCGCGCTTTCTCATTAACTTATTT
>CANYCX012127500.1:0-18334 GCA_948193385.1 Breynia disticha f. nivosa | reverse complement strand
GACATGTTTGATTGTTTGTGAATTTTGAATTTTGTAGACTTCAAGTGCTCAAGGTGAAACTGGTGTGTCTAATGCAAACATGGAGATTGAAGATGACACTAATGACGATTCTATTATGTTGAGATATATGAATTTTTATGTTGTTTGTAATTTGACTATTTATGGCTTTGTAAGGACAATTTTATTTTACTTTTATTCGTGTCGGGTCGGGTCGTGTCGCCATTTAAACATTTAATGAATAGGTTCACGTGTCAATGGGTAATTATTTAATAATCGTGTTAAACGTGTCGTGTGGGGTCGTGTCGCCATTTAAACATTTAATAAACAGGTTCACGTGTCAATGGGTAATTATTTAATAATCTTGTTAAACGTGTTGTGTCGTGTCAACACGTGTAATAAACAGGTCGTGTCCGTGTTTGAAATTTTGACCCGTTTATTAATCGTGCCGTGTTCGTGTCGCGTGTAAACGTATCAACAGGGTATGTTGACACGACACGAACACGACACGCCAACACGTTTTGACAGCTCTAGCTATTTTACTATATGTAATCGGTCGAGATTATTTAGTAAGAAAATATAAAAAATAATCCTTCTGTCACAAAATAAATATTCATTTAAAATTCTATATACAAAAATAAGAATATATTTAATGTATTTTAAATTAATATTTATTTAACTATTTTTTTAAATTAAATATATTAAAAAACAATTAAATTAATTTTATAGTTAAAATATAAAATTAATAAAATAATATTTAAAAAAATTATTGAAATATTTTTTAATAATATAAAATAATATATAATATAATTTTTTAAAGTAGTATTTATTTTAAAAAATAATTAATAATAAAGTAATTAGTGTATAACTAAATGGGTCCTGCAAGTAGGGTGTAAACGAGCCGAGCTAAAACGTCCTATAATTATTAACATATTATTCCATAATTAAAGACGATAATACTATAATAAGAAATATCATACATATTTATCAACCATATGTACACTGACTTATTACATATAACATCATCAATACATATATAACATGCAAATACATATTTAAATATATGGCAAAAACTCGTTCTAGAGAGAAGACACAGCTGCACACCTCACTACTTTTCGTCTGATTCATGAAACAAAAATTGTAGTTGCGTGAGTTGATGGCTCAGTGAGTAATTATCTATAATTAACGTATCTTCTTTTATTGTTACTTATTCCTTTAACTTTGGTTAAATACGTGTGGACACGTAAATCTTAGCATATGTATAATTATCTGTATTTTGTATTATCATGTGAACTGTACTGTGCTGTATATACTGTGTTGTTGTGCTTTACTATGCTAATACTTCTGTCTTTAATGCTATAATGTACTATGTTATACTGTGACTAACTATACTTCCGTCTTTATTTATCTTCCGTCTATAATCACCACCATTATCACCACCATCACCTATCACTGCCTCTAACTGTGCCACCACCACTATACTGTGCATCATGTGTCTGTGTAAGCATGTGACTGTGATTTTATGTGATTATGTAATTCAGTGTGTTTATAGTATCATGTAACATTATGATTCCTCATATGACTATGGAATCATATGCATGTGCTTATTTCTTATGTTTAATCGTATTTATGGAAATACGAGTATTTGTAAATTCAGCTAAGTCATGAAAGATAGTAGACTTCCTTTGACATATCTATCATTAATATGTTCGTAAATTATTAACAGAGATATCACCTAAAATCTACGAACGATATATATAACAATATTAAGCAATATAACATTTTAACTGTATTTAAAATGTGAGTCTGGATCACTCACCTGTTGATCCGTATAATCGTCATACCTCCTTGTTTTTTCCCTCATAAACTATCTCTCACAGCTCTCTTTTTCTCGCTCTCTTACTTGCCTGCCTATCTCTCTCTTTTTCCATTCTCCGTGATACCTTCTCACCTGTCCAGCTTCTCCTTTTATAGGCCTTCAACAGGATCCTCATCATTCTTCACTTGAATCCTCGTCGCGCTTCACTTGAATCCTTGTCATCTCTCTTTGCTTTAGAATCAAACCACCACCTGCTTCAATTTCCGAAGCATCCTAATTTCTTGCCATTCACTCAACTACGCGTGGTCATACAATATTGCACGCACTCGCCCTCACCACGCGTTTGTTTGTACCAAACTACACGTTTTCAACTTCAAGTACGCGTGGTCATCTTCAATTACAAGTGCTCGGCCTCACCACACGTTTTTTTGCCATTAAACCACACATTGTGCACTTCAAATACGCAGGGTCATTGCCACTACGCGTATTTGAATTCTTAGATTAGCAAATTTTAGGAAAGGGTCGGGCTAACCCACAAACCAAGGGCAGAGAGATGTCTTTCGGTTAGTCTCGGCTAATCGACAGGTTAAAACCTGAATGCCTCCCCTAGTGCTTCTACGGAAGATCAAACTCACGATCACAAAGAAAGGAGTAAAACGACTTAACCGCTGAACTCACGGACGATGGGTGCGCGTATTTGAATCCTACAACGTGTATTTTGCTGTATTTTTGGCTTGTTTTTCCTTCCATACATACTTATGTCAACCCTTAATCAACTTTCAATCAACTCACATTAACTCTTTAGTTTTATTCTACTTAATCAGTTTAATTATTTCTTAATCTAAATGCTTAAGGATGAGGATGTCACACGAGCAGAGCCAAGTTTTGGAGTGTTCAAGCTCGGCTCGTTTCAAATTTCACAAGTACGAGTTCGAGCCGAGCTTTCTTGACGAGCTCAAAATTTTGTTTAAGTTCGGTCCATTTAAAGCTCGCGAGCCTATTCACGAGCTTTACCGAGTCTGACTAAACAAAAATTAAAATACAATTATGTTTGAAAGTGAGAGAGTGGTTAGATGACGAATGAGTGGTAGTGACAGTGGCAAATGGCGAGTTTGGAGGCATACAGGCAGTAGTCATGAGAGTAGAAAGTGATACAGAACAATAGTGATTTAAAAAAAGGGTCTTGTAATTAATAATTATATGATGACATCATATAATTAAAAATTGAAATTAGGATGAACTAAGATAAATTAATTTCAAAACTACGTTATTTTGTGAAAAACTATGTAGTTTTAAACTATTATATTGCAATTTAAACACTATACTTAGTAATAACATAAAAATTAATTTCTAATTTTATTCAACTAAAACAAATTAACATATTTGACATTGAAATTTATTATTATTAGTACATTGTTTATGACTTGATTTTATATTTTATACTTTTTATAATTACAAAATTTACTTTGTATACATTTTGTACACCTAAATTTGATAAAAATATGTACATCTTTGTATAATTTATGAGGTTGTTCACGAGTATGTTCAAGAGCTTAAAACGAGCTTCACAAACGGGTATATTTAAGAGCTTATGAGTCGAGCACCTAAGTATTCAAGCTCGGCTTGTTTATTTAAATAAACCTAAAATTTTGTTCAAGCTCGACTTATTTATTAATGAGCCGAACGCCGAGCTGTTCACGAACAGCTCGGCTCATTTATAGCCCTACCTGCAAGGCGAAACCCGATTGGCTTACAATAAAACGACAAGATAAAATATCAACCTTTTAATTTTTTTTTTGTTTCGATTATATTGCGGAACATTGACGAGTCTAAAAAAATTTGAATAATGATATAAGAAAAGAAATTAGAGGGAAAAAAACGACGACGTGGAGTGGATTCGGACACCGGTCGGAGAGCCCGACCTCGATGCTCTTTGAAGCCTCCACAAAGAAAACAATGAGCAGAGCATTATCCGGGTGTCGTCATCTACAAATGCCACTTGTCATCATTTTCAATCCATGAAACCGCCACTTTTCTCAATTAACCAGCACTGCTAAGTTAAAAGACGCAATTTTTTTCGTATAAATTCCATTTCCCTTACCTTATTTTCCCAAACTTCCCTTCTTTCTTCTATCATCATCATTTCATACTGTAAAACAGAGTCCACACCATAAATTCCTTAAATTCATAACTGTGACCATGACGAACCCTAAGTTAGGAAGAATACCGAGTATGAGAGAGCGTGTGGAGGACACCCTCTGTGATCATCGTAACGAACTCGTTTCTCTCCTCTCCAGGTTTCTCCGTTACAGCCTCTGTTTTTTTTTAGTTTTCACTTACTTCCCGCGAAAACTTACTACTGTAATAATAATAGTTAAGGTAGAAAGTAAAAAAAAAAGGGGAATGAGATATTACATGACGTCATTATTTCGAAATTTCAGGTATGTTGATCAGGGGAAGAGAATTCTGCAACCCCATAATTTGATTGACGAACTTGACAATATTATTTGCGACGAAGAATCTGGGCAGGGACTAAGTGATGGAACATTCGGTGAAGTTCTGAAAGCTGCTCAGGTCTGTTTTTGAATTCTTTTTTGTAATGCTCTGTTTTTTTTTGTATAACTTGGAAATACTTTAAAAAAGCACTTTTTTATATATATAATCTGTTGGTTACTAGAATTGAACTTGAGAGTGGCGAAATAGTTTAAAATTCGGTGGTTGTTTAGAAAAGTTAATTAATTTGAATGTGTATCGACGTTTGATTATGTTGGAAATGATGTGATAGGAAGCTATAGTTTTGCCTCCATTTGTGGCATTAGCGATTCGTCCTAGACCAGGCGTTTGGGAGTACGTTCGCGTCAATGTTTATGAACTCAGTGTGGAACAATTGACTGTGTCGGAGTATCTTCGCTTCAAAGAAGAACTTGTTGATGGACCGCAAGGAAACCTTTTTTGTTTGTGGGACTATAATGTATATAGGCGCTTTTAGCGGTGACTTTTTTCTGTTTTGCTTTATGCTGTTTCCAGGTCGGAAGATCCATTTGTTCTTGAGCTTGATTTTGAACCGTTCAATGCTTCTTTCCCTCGCCCCAATCGCTCGTCGTCTATTGGTAATGGCGTTCAGTTCCTCAATCGTCACCTTTCTTCTATTATGTTTCGTAACAAAGACTCTTTGGAACCTTTACTAAACTTCCTTCGAACCCACAAATATAAAGGCCATGTAAGTTTGTTTTAAATTGCTCATATGCTGTTTATTCTGTTGGGGTGTATGTTTATGGGTGGATATGTGTAGGCACTGATGTTGAATGATCGGATACAACGCATACCTACACTTCAATCTTCACTTGCTAAGGCAGAGGAGTACATTACTAAGCTTCCACCTGAAACACCATACTCTGAGTTTGAATATGCGTAAGTTTTTTAATGAATTCAATAATTTGATTTGCTTCTGGTTGTTGGATTTTTTTTTTCCTGGAATGCATCAGTAAAATGTTATTCTTTTGGTGCCTAAGGTTTTATGTTTTGTATTGCTCTTTGTTCCAGACTGCAAGGAATGGGCTTTGAGAGAGGTTGGGGTGATAATGCAGCGAGGGTATTGGATATGATGCATCTGCTTTTAGACATTCTTCAGGCACCTGATCCCTCGACTTTGGAGACATTCCTTGGCAGGGTTCCCATGGTGTTTAATGTTGTCATTTTATCTCCACATGGCTACTTTGGGCAAGCAAATGTTTTGGGTTTACCTGACACTGGTGGACAGGTGCTTTAACTTGGCCTTTTTTCATGAACGATAACACTATTAGATACTCAGAGTTCATTAATTATGCTATATTTTTTAGATTTTGTATTCTGCCTCGTCAGGTTGTTTATATACTCGATCAAGTCCGTGCCCTAGAGAATGAAATGCTGCTTAGAATAAAGAGGCAAGGGTTGGATTTCAAGCCCAGGATTCTCATTGTAAGTTTATTGGTCTTGTAGTTTCAGTTCATTTTGTTTGATGTTAGAACATGCTGGGGAATGTTCAATTTTTCAGTTTTAATGCCATATATATATCATGTTTTGTCAATATTTGAAGGTCACCAGATTAATACCTGATGCAAAAGGTACAACATGCAATCAACATCTTGAAAGAGTAAGCGGAACTGAATACAGCCATATTTTGCGGGTTCCGTTTAGATATGAGAAAGGAATACTTCGTAAATGGATCTCTAGGTTTGATGTATGGCCATATCTGGAGACTTTTGCTGAGGTACATGTGGATGCATGTGTGCTTACATGTCTGTAATTCCCTATCAGTGATTTCACTCTGAGACCTTTGCGATACCTTCATGATCAGGATGTAGCCAGTGAAATTGTAGCTGAGTTACAGGGCATTCCAGATTTTATAATTGGGAACTACAGTGATGGGAACCTTGTAGCCTCTTTATTAGCTTATAAGATGGGTGTTACACAGGTCAGTTAATTGTGTCTTTTTATGCAAATTTCTTCAAGCAATTATCTAAGAATTAACGTTTTGAGCTTGTCAATATATGCATTGCAGTGCACCATTGCTCACGCATTGGAGAAAACTAAATATCCAGATTCAGATATATATTGGAAAAAGTTTGATGACAAGTATCATTTCTCATGCCAATTTACTGCCGATATCTTAGCCATGAATAATGCAGATTTTATCATAACCTCTACTTATCAAGAAATTGCCGGAACGTAAGTATCACCTTTTGTTTCGTTTTTCAATTGTAATAATCTTGTTTGTCATTTGATGGGATACTTAATACCAAATTCAGTCATGTGGCTGTGTTCAGGATATGGTTGCTAGAGTACTTGCATAGTTACTGTAGCATCACTCTGAAAGTATAGTTGATTTGATATACAATGTCAGGAATCAGGATGTCTCAATGTTAGTAATTGGTTGTATTCTTAATTCAGGAACGTTGTAGCTTTTAGTCACACACATTTGGTGGTTGTAGCATTTTTTAAGTTGTAATTTATTAAGTCATTTATTGGGTTGCTAAAATTTCCTTCAATTCCGTTGTTTTTCCTTCGATGTTGGATGGAACCTTTTTTTTTGTTTTATCAAGGGCTAATGTGTACATGTTTTTATTCAGTAAGAATACTGTTGGTCAGTATGAGAGCCACTCTTCGTTCACTCTTCCTGGGCTATATCGTGTTGTTCATGGCATCAATGTTTTTGACCCAAAGTTCAATATTGTCTCTCCTGGGGCAGATATGTCCATCTATTTCCCTTACTCTGAAAAGCAGAAGAGACTTACAGCCCTTCATGGTTCAATAGAAAAGATGTTATATGATCCCGAGCCAACTGATGAATGGATGTAAGTTTTTTCTTATTTTGCATCAGTGCATTATGATTTATACTCCCATTTTGAAAAAAAAGTATGTAGTTTACTTAAACAAATATTTTGCAACATATAGATTGTGCATTAAAATACCTAATTGGTCAATGTCTGAATTGTGTTTTCAATCCTCGCAGAGGTACACTGAAAGATAGGTCAAAGCCCATAGTCTTTTCTATGGCAAGGTTGGACCATGTGAAAAACATAACAGGGTTGGTAGAGTGCTATTGTAAAAATGCCAAACTTAGGGAGCTGGTGAACCTCGTTGTAGTGGCTGGCTATATTGATGTAAAGAAATCCAAAGATAGGGAAGAAATTGCTGAAATTGAGAAGATGCATGCCCTCATGAAGGAGTACAATCTGGATGGGCAGTTCCGGTGGATAACAGCCCAAACAAACAGAGCTCGAAATGGCGAGCTTTATCGCTATATAGCTGATACAGGAGGAGCTTTTGTACAGGTATGCAAGTACCTGTTTATTTATATGATATTAAGCATTATTCAGGAATCTGGCACCTCAATTAACTTCTTTTATTTTATTTCTTGTTGCAGCCTGCATTTTATGAAGCTTTTGGACTTACTGTTGTTGAAGCCATGACTTGTGGTCTGCCTACATTTGCAACCTGCCATGGTGGTCCTGCGGAGATCATTGAGCATGGTGTTTCAGGTTTCCATATTGACCCATATCATCCTGATAAGACTGCTGTACTTATGGCAGACTTCTTTGAACGATGCAAGGAAGATCCTAGCCATTGGAATAATATCTCTGAGGGGGGACTGAAGAGAATTTACGAAAGGTTAGCATTAGTGTATTTGGAACCTTTGGCTATCTAATGTTAGGCTTATTCAGTTGTTCTTATTTGTCATTGAATGATATGAATCTTCTCTGATCGACCAAAAAGAACCTTATTCTTGTTTGTGGATGTAGGTATACGTGGAAGATTTACTCAGAAAGGCTAATGACGTTGGCTGGGGTATATGGTTTTTGGAAATATGCTTCGAAACTTGAGAGGCTTGAAACCAGAAGATATCTTGAGATGTTCTACATTCTCAAGTTCCGTGATTTGGTGAGTGCTTAAGTAACTTTTGCTGTTTTTCATTAACCATTTAGATTATATCCTTCTGAATTATTTGAAAATATAAGATTTATGAGAGTGTAATTTGATAGCAGGATTAGGCTTTTGAGTGCAATCAGTGAGTTTGTATGGATACTCTGTATAGAATTTTATTATTTTTGCTCATTTTCAGGTGAAATCCGTTCCCTTGGCAATTGACGAGCAGCACTAAGCTTTAGTGGAGTTGCAGAAGGAAGTAATGCACGCCAGATGTTGAAGCGCCAAACGTTGAACAGTAAGAATAAAACGAAAATGATATTGGTAAGTTTGTAGCATTAGAATGTATAGCCTGAATGTGAAGTTCCTTATACATAGTTTCCTGATGTTGGTTCTGGGAGGAGCCTTTTATGGACGGACAGTCATGCACCCTTATTTCTATTGAGAATAAATCGATTAATGGAGTTTCTACTTCACCAGTTTGAACTGCTACTTTATGTCGTCAGACGCCACTGCCACTTTATGGATTTGTAATGTGGCCTGCCTTGCAATAATCTTGAGTTTTTCAGAACTTCTGGGATGAGAACAGATATTTGTGAGAACAACGTTAAATCTTTACTATTCTCATCTGTTCTCATTCAAGAATTCACAATGTTTTTCAACTGTTTTTCATAGAATGCAAAAATGTGCTTATTTGTTAAATGCTTGATTTGTATCAAGTACATTTAGTGGGAACTTTTTGTGTGAGAACAAGATTATATGAAAATGGAGAGAAAAAAGTTAAATTACATAATTTAGAACTAAAATTTATATATATTACCAGATTAAATATTTGAGTAAATAATTTATAACTCTGTTTTATTACTTTTTTACATAATCTTTGCTTCGACCAAGAATTTTCAGCAATAAGGAGATTGTATGTATCTTTCTTTTCTTTGCCATCCTAACTGCAAATAGTTATTGTGTGCTAGTCTAGGCAAGTGAGGTCTTCCTTATTTATTACTGGTCATGAATAGTCTCACGATGTGCCCAACTTACCGGAACTCGGGATGCGATTTGTTCCATTCAGCTTTACTTATTTGGTTAATTTCAGTTACTTGACCCACCTCAAGAGATCGTCGAGGCTACTCTCCTACCCTATTGGTTACTCCTCCAGTCCCTACAGAATGCAAGCACAAACTGCACTTCACTGCAACTGGTGGGTCTCTCTCTCTCTCTCATTCTCTTTCATATTGTCAAAATAAAACCAACTCCTGCGCTACTCTGTTCCCACCTCTGACACCTCTCTGCAATGCCTACAGCTTTTTTGACCATACCAATCCAACAATTCCAACACTCTCACGTGCCCAATCCCTTTCTTCATTCCCCTTTCAACGGTCAACAGCTCGTTCCCCTCTTCAACGGTAATATATTCTTTCTTTATTACTACTACTACTTTTCAAACATTATCCTATCCATTCCAATCCTTTTGTTGTTTATTCCAATATCAAGACATCCTCTTACGATATTAATTCCATCTGCTCCACACTTTCATGCTTCTCTTTTAAATTCCTCTGTTTCGGTTCATTAAGCAGAAACAAGAAGAGTTTAATCATAAAAATCTTACATTAATGCACTACTGAACAATATTACATAAACATCGTTCTTGGCACGACACATTCCCACTCACTCGATAGCTTAAACAGCTGTTAAACACAGTTTTTTAATAATACCAACATGGCTTTTAACTACTAATATATCTATTCCTGAACTAATGTGCTTACGGGATTGGGGCACGAGCCTTAGGTCTCGGCCCTCAATGAACCACGTTCACTTCCAGGTATGTGTTTAGGACACTAAAATAACCCCTGAACTAAGAGAAAACAATGACAGAAAACAAAGACAACAAACTAGGAGATATTAAGGTTTAACCACTTGGGTCAGGACTTGATTAGAGCTGGCCAAATGAGTGAGCTAGATAAGCCAATGTTCCAACAAGAGGTGCATTAATGTAAGTGGCTGGCTCTGACTGCTCGTAGTCTGATCTCTCATCTGGGAACCGGTCATTTTTGTCTGGACCACCAACGATTGCTCCCACAAGAATGTTAGGGTTTGGTGATTGAGAATTCATGAAGGTAAATCCTGCTGAACATTGGATTCTGGCAGGGTGGACTGCAACAGATGGTAGAGATGAAGCTCTGTGGTGTATCCTTCGAGGGTATCTTGGACCATAGCCTACCATGTAGGACATTTTTAATGGGTTGTCTCCAAGTAGATAATCCACCTGATTACAACAAAACTTCAGTATCGGAATCTGAACAAGAAAAACTAAACAAATGGACAAAAGTAGTAGTATTGTTTTAAGGGGATACTTGTTTTTTGGCAATGCTTCTTAGTTTGCCAGGAGTAACAACTGTGCCACCACAGTTAACGAATTTCCGGGCAGAAGTCAAGTATTTCGCATAGGTTAACAGCATGAATGATGTCGATGTAACATATTGCATGTTGCTATCACTCATCTTAAAGAGAAGGCCACCTGTTTAAGAGCAACAAGGCAAAACTAGCCGGTAAAGAGTGCCGACAAAACATTTGCAGAGGAAGAGTTACAGAAATGGAATGTGGTTGAACCTGGAGTGTATTGGGTTGAAGAGGAAGCAGCCCCTGGAATGAGTGAACAGATAAAATTATCAGCATGGCCTTTGTAATCATGGAGTGCTTGCAATTTTTGAACCAGAAATGCCTGTAAAGTTGAAGAACAAGATTAATCCCTGGAATTGGCGTACTTAAAAAGATTCATCTCAAAATAATTTCTTATAGAGTAGTTTTTTCACCTTGGAGAGAAGAATCCTAGCCCCAGCATGCTTGTTGTCCCAACCAAATGTGTTATCATACTCCCCTGCTCCAAGGGTCTGTCCATTAACCTGAATGTAGTTGAGATAAGTCGGGTTCTTTGTGGCCCTGTGCAGCCAAGCTGCTCCCCACAAAAGCTCATCCTGCAATATTTCCACTCAACAGTGAGAGATTGTCTTGACACTTATATCTCTGCAACTGAAAGTCGAAAACATGCATTATTACCTCATAGCCAGAATAATCACAATAGAAAGGGCAAACCACTTTCCTAAGCCCATTGCTATAAGCTCCTCTGTACTTATCAGCAAATTGGAACACCTAAACAAAGAAAGACAAATTGGATTCACATTGCAGCCTCGTTGAAATTGTGATGCAAACAGACAAAAATTCCACTCACCCTCATGGCTCTTCTGACAAGAAGTTTAGAATAAGTGGGGTCACTTCTTCTAAAGACCAATGAAGCAGCTGCAAGAGCAGCAGCAGTTTCAGCAGCAACTTCTGTACCAGGATTGTTCTTGTCTACCTTGTAAACACTCCTAGGTGTATCCATGTCCTCTGGTCTCTCCCAACAAGAATGGTCCTTGTTGGCATCACCAACCTGTTAAACAAATCCATACATCAAACTTTCACATGTTATTAAGTGTATTCACCGGGAAAATGCACGGTTAGACCACAAACCTGAACATAAATGGTGTCTGGATGTGCAGTAGCTTTGAGGAGATAATCAGTAGCCCAACGAATGGCTACTTTAGCATTCATTAACTCACCCTTCATTAACCCTCCAAACTCAATGACACTCCATGACAGCATTGTTGTGGTAAAAGCCATGGGGAAACCAAACTTGACATTGTCCCCTGCATCATAATACCCTCCAACCAAATCAACCTGCATTTCCATTTTAACACAAAAATGAGCTTAACCACTTGTAAAGATTAAATCTTTATAGTTATTTACACAAGCTTTTATGTACATACATTCATGGCAGAGCCATCAGATAGTCCAGAGTCTCTTCTCCAAGTCATTCTTTGACTAGAAGGAAGTTTTCCAGACCTTTGTCCCTCAAAGAAGAGAATGGATTTTGTGAGAGCGTCTCTGTAGTTATGGTGTGCAATGTGAGGGTGGTGGTGACGGTGAAATGGGTTATGAGGATTGAATGCATTGCAAAAAAGCAAAGGAGAGGCAATGCAAGAGAAGAGAACTGCCACAATAGCGAAAAAAGAAAGTAAAGCAGCCATTTTGGCTTTGTTTCAAGAAACTAAACCCAAAAAACAACCAACCAACCACTCTGCAAGCCTCAGTGCAATGACACAGACCTTAACTTCCTTCTATTTATAAAGCCAAAAGCTGAAAACTTTAAAGTAGAACACTATAAAATAAAACTAAAATAATTAAGAACAAAAGGAAAAGGTAGGACCAAGCATAAACCCTACTGAGGCGTGGTTAAAAGCTTATTGTTGTTTAATTATTTGTGGGTCGTTATAGTTTTTTTTAAGCAATAAAGGATGTTTGTAGTTTGGACTTGAGGGAACCTTGTGAAGGTGTAAAGTCTCTGAGGATTCCCCACAGTTCTTAACGGACTTGGTTGCATTAATGGCTGAAAATGGATAAGTCACATGGTAAGTTAATTGCATCGGTTTGACAGTTGACACAGTTTCTGTACGAGAAGAATCAATATAGCGGTATGGGCATCAAGCTGGTAACTTACTTGTCTTGTACATTTTACTTGTATGGTTCTTATATTGTTTACTTTTGTAGTTCTGATGAGTTCTTTTTGGCCTTTGTGTGATTTTTAATTCAAGGATCATATTGTTTTATTGAATTTCATCTATTACGTAAAATTAAAAGTTAAAACTGTTTTTTTTTATAAAAGAAATCAAATGTTCAGATTTATTTTTCACCGTATTTATCGATTACATTTAGATGTTTCGTTGAATCTCCAACTTATACGGACTCGTGGTATGAGTACGCATTTTTTTATTATCCAAAATTTTAGGAAAGAGGTTGGGCTAGCCCACCAACTAAGAGCAGGGAATCTCATAGAGAATAAATTGAATCTTACATCCTCAATGTATTGGTTGACCCATTTACCGCTGAACCTACAAACGGATAGATGAGTACGCATTTTTTTTGTGTCTAACTACTGCAACATGTCAATGCATTTTCTTCAATGTTACAAAAAATTACGTAACTTTTTATCTTTTTGTTGCATCATAAAGATGTGTAACTTTTAATCTTTTTAAATCATATAATTTAATGTATATTACTTTATAAAATGAATGCACTGTATGAAATCTAACTTTTTAGCAACAATCTAACCGTATTTATATGTTTTTTTTAAATAAACATTTTTTATTGATTTACCACAAAATGTTCTGCTTCAAACAAAAATGAGGAACAATGGAGGATCAACACTCCATTAGTCGGAACAAAGAATCTGAGACTCGCGCGAGTGTATGAGTCTCGAGATTCACTAAACTCCTTACATATTGCACACACTCAAAATTGAGAATGCATAAATGGAATCATTCGAACAAGTTAGTTTGAACTGAATATCAGTGGAAGTATAATGCTTGCAAATTAATTATCAGAACAAACAATAGCTTTGCATTCTAACAAAATGTCAAAGAAGTAAAACATAACAGAGCTCCAAATACTTTGGAACTAAATTAGTACTTGCAAAGTAAGTGTGCTTTGTGCTTCAAAGACATGGCTGAGCTACTGTCCAAAAAGCTGATGAGCATGGAGATGGAGATCAATGCAAGGACCTGAAGTAGGTGTCGGAGAAAGGTAGTGAATACGAAGATGGGTTGGGGGCAGAAGTTGTTTGAGTGAGTCAGAAAAGGGTGAAATGAGACCCATGCAGATGCAGATGGATGGAGCAGTTGAAGCAATAAGTCGGATATGGATAAGCCGAAAAGGCCTCGTCTTCCATCTGCATAACACCAATCTCATCCCATTCAGGGAAGGGAATTCACTTCAATCTAACATGGAGCACCGCCTCTCCCCATTTCATTTGCTTCACTTCTGTCCTTTTCAACCAACTACCATCTTCATTCTTCTGAAAAAAAAAGCTACGATCATCCGATGTCCACGTATATCTTTCAATTATCGGAGAGTTCTTGATTGACATCGTTGTGGCATATAGACTGCAAAACGGTTTGAACCGTCGGTTTTGAGGAATCAGGACAAACTGTGTAGCACACAGTTCGGACTGGTTTTGGATCGGTTTTGATTCGTCAGTTCATGTTCCTTTTTCTATTAAATGAAGAACTCAACCGGTAGTTCATGGTTCATTGTTCTTAAGAACTAGAACATGACAGTGAACTAGCCGATTATGACCGTTTGGTTTCGGTTCACCGGTTCTAGTTCGATTTTTCACCTCTATTCATATAACAACGGCGAATTTATGCAATTTTATAACTTTTAGTTTTTATTGTTGTGTAAAAAACTTTATATAAATTTATAAGTGTTTTAATGTGATAACATTGTCAGGAACAGACTTAAGGGAGGCCAGTGAGGGCTCGTGCCTCCACCGGTTCTAACAAAAAGTCTTTACAGTATAAGGTTTAATTAGTTCAAATATGAGTGGTGCTCCCACTAGTTATCGTCAAATATATCAGTTAATAGTTATAGTTATTGATTCGTCCAACTTCATGTCTCACCGTAATAAGTTCAAATTTATTTTCACCGTATCTAATAATTCTAAACTAATGTATCATTAAATCGTTTTTTGGGTGGCATCACACTTAAAGGCTAAAGCCGCGCATAATTTTATCAACTTGAGGCACCGCTATATTCGGATCAGAGTTCCCTTAATTCAGAGCAATTATTTGTGTAATTAAAATGTCCCCTTTGTTTTACAGTTTAATGGTTGGTCGATAGGTAACTGTGATCAGATGCCGTCCGACGTCCGTACATTATTGAGTTGGAAATATTGACCATATTATTAAACTACTCAATATTGTTTTTTTATATATTTTCTATGATTATAGTTTTAACTATACTAAATGATATACAAATTAAAAACATTGGAACTTTTAGAATTTGATTAGTTCTACGTTTAGGTTACATTTGTTGACAATTGGTAAACAACAGATCGACAAAAAACTTATGCTTATGGTTTTCAGTTGAAAGTATAATTATTGACAGTAAGTTTACATCAAGTTGACAAAAGTTTCTAACATTCATCTCACTTTATTGATAAACTGATATATACCAAGTAGCTTTCGTTGAGCAAAAGGATTCCCTCTCAATTTTTTGTTCATAAATTGAGAACGTAAAGAGGAGCAAAGAGGACCCAAAGCATGTTGCTAAAGGCAAACAGTTATTAAATGATTGCACACAACTACAAAGTAGCATAAGTAATCAACCAATTAAATTCTCCATTAGAGCCTAAATACATCATTGAAATGGATAAAATATTTCAGGAAATCATGAGATTTGGGATGAAGATTCAAGATAGAAGATGTTATGATACAGAATAGGTTTTTTTTTGGTGGGACCCATGAATTTGACTAAACGGCATGTTTTGATTGGAGTGAAGTGGCCTACTCATGCAATCATGTGCAGTCTGATATCTTCTCACATGCTAACTCCATATTCACATTCATCTTCTTCTTCTTCTATCTGCTTCTCTGTAAAAGGGAAGACCCAACTTTCAAATCAATCAGAGTCCTTTTAAAGCTGATACCTTTTTCGTGATTGAAACTTTTGGGTTCAAGTTTATACAACAGATTTGCAGGTGTGTTTAATGGTTGTCATTAACTAACCTCAGGGCTTCTTAATGATGTTGTCTTCAGCATTGTTGTCATTAATTAATCTCAGTGCTTCTCAGCAACGATTCAATTTGATTTATCCACTCTTGATTCAGAGAGAAATATTTTATTACCAGTCTTCTTTCACACAGAAAAATGAGAGTTTAAAAGAAGTTGGAGTCAAATGGATGTAACCATTTGTGGGTTCAAGTCCGCAAGAAGCATGATTGAACTGCGTTGCTTAGGCTGGGAAGCACGTGGCTGTTCCCTACTGAGCCCCGGGGCTATCGCCAGTCCTGTTGGATACCAACAGAACTGGACCCTCTCTTGTTTATGCTCCCAAATTATAATCTCATCTCCTTTTTATTATCCCCATTTATTAACAAATTAAATCATGAACGAACTTTAAGCGAACTCTATGTCGAGTTATTTATGAACGGCTTGACTCATTTACAGGCCTACTCTTTCATCCTGTCTCCAAATTATACATCTATCCTTCTCCCCTATTCTATCGGGATAATTTTTCTGAATATCATCCTGCTCACGTCAAGTGTTGAGATTTTTATACCTGCTTTTAAACTAAAATATTCATATATATATATATATATATATATATATACACACACATAGATAAATGCAGGTATTTTCGATGGAAATGAAGATTCTCCAACGAAGATCCCGACGGGTACGGGAACAGTAACTCTCGTGGGTTTGTGCAAGAATCCAATGGCTTCAGGTAAAGAACCATTGGGCTAGTTTACATTTCCCATCCTGGCCTGGCTTAAATCCAGAGGCCTCTTCAAAATCAGCACTATAAAAGTCACAATTGCAGGTTTGTCGTGACATCCACGCATCAATTCAACAATTCGAGTCAGATTTTGCTAAAACTAGCCGCTAATGTCGGTGGTTTTGGAAGCATGTTTGAACTTACAGATGAACATGGTTGAAAAATGAAACCCCAGAGCCTTTGTATAACGCCAACCTGTTAATTGAAACTTCATCGGATCAACCTAACATTTTGTTTGAATTCAACTTTCTTCAAATAAAAATCAATATTTCCAGATTCTGGTGACTGTGGTAGGCCTATCTAACCTAATCTTACTTCGAACTGCTCTTATTTTCATTCCAAATGCATTCTAATACTTATTAAACTGAGAGTTGACAATGACAAATCAGGTTGGTCGAAGCTTCGTTTGATCTTTTGCATCACAAGTTCCCGCGTTAGAATTAACAAGTTGCATGGCAACTCTCAACTCTTTTGTCCGGTTATTCTTCTTTCATTTCGTATTAAATATCAATACATACTTATAACACGACGACTCAACTTCAACGCGCCGCATGTCGATATCGGAGAATATAACAGATATAAATGAATAATCTATAATTAAGAGAAAGTAAGTACGTTGATGTTACATTCTTATTCCTTCCACATCAAACAATATGAAAAGAATTTATTTGATATGTCTTTCTATTCTCTCTTAATATAGTGTTTCCCTTTACTCCCACGTCAATGAAGTACAAGTTTCATAGTTATATACTCTTTCGGCCTCATAATATATATCGTTTTAAAACAGTATATTTGTTTTATATCATATGTCGTTTCACTTTCCATGCAGAATTTAATTATTTTTCAACATTGTCCTCGTTAGTTTTATATCTCTAATACAATTTTAATTTAATGGTTCTTTTTATATACTAAAATCAAAGAGTACAATAGTGAATTAAAACTAACTTTTTTAATTTAATTTAAATGTATTCTTAATCCGTGTACAAAAAACTTAAATAACGTCTATTGTGGGAAAGAGAATGTATTATTTAATAAAAGATAAAACTGAAAAAAAATGCATTTAATTCGAATATAAAATGTTACGATACGAATGCTATGAGGTTATTTGGAAAATAGTTACGGTATTTTTTGTCAATTTTTATGTTAATTATAATGTGTAAACTGAAGAGGAATTTGGAGAAAATTGGAGTGGAGATGGAGACATGGGGAAATCATGCTTGAAGATTTCAAATTTCATTGAACGATTGAGACGTCATTTGAATGGAACAAAATGCCATCTAAACATCCCAAAATGATCCTCCAAGATTACAAATCCATGCCAACATAACCATCTCATCCATCGTTTATCTTTTAATCATCGCTCACAATTCCCACTATTAATAAGTATACGATTAATTACGATACAAATAATATGATTTAAATTTTATAATATTTATATAATAAATAAGGATCACCTTTTTTTTTTTTTGAAAGCAATAAGGATCACCTTTCAATTTCTCTATTTGACCTAAAAAAATCAGCCCTTTATGATGAAGCCTCAGGCACTCTTCATTCTTTAAAAGACAGTGAAAATGGTCAATTTATTTTTTTTTTTACAGTTTTACTTATTCTATAAAATATTGATTAGTAAATTAATTAAGACCGTTTTCTCCGTGATTGTCAATCTCTTCGTGTAAATGCCGTGTTTTTTCTTCCACGACAAGTGGACGTACGTAGTTCTTTGTTTATCACAAAAACTGGCTT
>CANYCX012127472.1:0-18820 GCA_948193385.1 Breynia disticha f. nivosa | reverse complement strand
GCATTAGGCAACTTAGAAGTTGCAAGATCATTCGTCGTCCTTGCTTGGACATGGTTTTGGAGGGGATTGAGAATATCCCTAATGATCTTTTTTTAGATTTGATTCAATCTTGACTCTTCATATGTAGAAGTTGATGCGATTGAATTAGAGGAAGATGATGATGAGATTGTAGGATGATGATGATCTTTGATACTATAATAACTACTATAATGATAGTTGGGCTAGAAAACACCCAGAGAGAGATTAAGATCTTAATTTCATATCTAGAATATGAATTCAAAATCTTTTTTATTTTTTGTAGTTGATGATGATGTTTTGATTAGAAAAGACTAATTGCTCTAAACAATATTCATTTTGGTGTTATTTTATTTTAATGATTAATTTTGAGACATTATTGTGGTATGATATATGTTTATTTTGTTATATATATATATATATATATAGTTTAATTATTTTTGGGATTCATTTTATTTATTTTGAATTTATAACATATGTATTATAAATGATCATTAGTTTTATACTTATTGCATAAATGTTAAATAAAACAAAACGAAGCTTAAATTAAACTAAAATTTGAGATTTATTGTGTTAAATCTTGAAAATACTATTTGTTGAGTGTTAAAAAATTTTGGTTCTATGTTTATAAATAATATTTAATTAGTTTAAATACTATTATCTCATGTAAAATTATTTAGTAGAATTTGTGAGAAATTTTATATTTCAACATAAATGAAATTTTTATAATTTTAATTTATCACATAATGAACATATGATTGTCTAAGTTATAAGAACTTAGCAACTAAAACTAAAATTATATCTTAGAGCATTTATTATTTAATAGTTAAACTCTAATCTAGTGAGTGTATTAGCCCAAATAAAATTGCTGTTGTACCACTTATCACATTGTGTGTAGAATTCAATTTTATGTGAGCCAAGCACTATATTAGGATTTTATAAAATAAATAATAAATCAAATATAATGCTACAATATTTTTTATTTGAAGTGCAATAAATTTAATACTTAATATTTATTTTTGCAATGAATGATTTACTAAATACTACTTCCAAAGACAATTAATACTGAAATAGATGTAATTGTATGTTAGTTTCAACCAATAATAATCATATAGTTTGGGAAAATATTTTTCAATGCAAACAATAAAATTTAAAGTCTTGATTATTCAAGAAAAGTACTATAGGCTCAACATAATATGGATGCTTATTTTATGCAAAATGAAATAACAGGATTTCATAATTCACATCATGAAAATTACTAAATATAATAAATGATGTGTGAGATTACTAATAAATCATATATGTGTTAAATTTATTAGATTCGTGGATCGAAGTTCTTGACTTCTAAATTTGATACTTAGTCACAAATGTTGTGATTAAAAGCTAAGAAGCTAATAGATTCATGCGCTTAGTAAACTTAGTTAGCAAATAACTAACGCACATAAATATTCAAAAGATGTTTAGAAGTGTTTATCTAAGTAGGAGAGTCTTTCCACATGGAACAGTGACCTAGAATTGATAAATATGCATGTTATTTATCAAGAAAAAACTTGGAAAAGAAATTTAAAAAATTTCTTAAACTAAAGATATGAGTAAAGAATAAGGTTAAGAATTAGAATTCTTAAGAATTGAATGACTTGATAGACTAAAGTGAGTTTTAAACATGGATCTAAGATATTTCATTAGGCGAAATATCTTGATTACACAAAGTGTTGTACTTTAGATTATACACTATAAAAAAATCACACAAGTGAGGGTGTATCATATTTATATATTCTACTTTTTAATTTCATCTTTCTAAGGTGATAAATTCAAACTTTGATTTCACTTAATGAAGAATGATAAAGTATTCATATATGTTCAAAATATCTTAGTGAGAACGATTGAATATGTTAAGATTGATATGAAAAGTGAGAGTTAAGAAGTAATAAACTTATTCAAGTATGTCTTAAAGAAAAGTTAATATCTTCTTCAAGTATGCACTTTATATGGTAATCTTATTGAAGAATGTCTTTAATAGATCTTTCAATAGTAACATTATGTTTGACTATCTTTCAATAGTAACATTATGTTTGACTAAGTGTAATGCCCCAAACAATATGACTTAAATTCAGCAAAAAATGTAGAAACAGTGGCTGAGAACGGCCTGGGAAAGAGACAAGGATGACCGTTCCCAAACTGTTTCTCACTGCTAACAAAAGTTGATCTCGTTTAGGAATAGACGCGAAATGGTTACCCAAATAGTTTGGGTAAACCATTCGGAAGGTAGTTCGACCTGGTGGGATTCTAAAAATAGACGTGTATTTGAAACAAAGGAGAGATTGTAAACTCATTGGGGAACCCTAGTTGACACCCACTCCAAGCCTTAAGAAAACATTTCCAAGCCTTCCCAAACACAAATCTTTATCTCTCACACTTAGATCCTCATACTCCCACGAAGGAAACAATAATCTATATGAGTTTTGAGGCGACTTGAAGCAAGGTAAATCTCTAAACCTAGATGAAATTTATGAGTAATGGAGTGAGTTTTGTGTGGGTTATGTGGATTTTTATGGAGATTCTTAAATGTGTAAGTATTTAGCTTAACATTGTGAGATTTAAGGGAGATTTGAGATTTTAGGGTTTGGGTAATTTGGAGATTTTATGTAACGAGAGGTATATATTTGAGAATGAGTGTAATGTGTGAGGTATAATGTGAAATGTGAATTGATTTGTGTAGGAGGTAGTGTTTGAAACCCAAAGCGGAGTTGGGCGATGAGCCGACTTCGCAGATTTTGAGGTAAGTGCATCGGAACACACTTACCTTGGTATGTCTTGCGTCTGTATGGTTAAGTATATGTGATTTAATGTGAGATGTTGAAAAATTGGGATAAAGTGTCTTAAAATGAACTTGATGTTGATGTGGTTTAATTGATGGCTTAATTTGAGAATTTTGATGTGTGTTTAGTAATGTGTGATAGGTGATGGTATGGAAAGAACGTAAATGTAAAAATGAAACTAGTTGGTTGTGAGTGTTGTGATGTGTTGTTGTAATTTATGGATACTAACATGGATATTGTGTGGATTATGGTTTAGAATCATTGGTTGGCTAAGCTAAAGTTAAAATGAGCTATTAAAATGAAACGATGAAATAATAAGTGTGATTATGGTTGATGTGATATGTGTTGTATATATGTGTGTGAATATGTATAAAAGGATGAATTGTAAGTGTTATGTGTTTTGAGGAAAAGTGTGAAAGGTGCATAAGTTGTGTTGTTGAGATTTATTATGATGAATTCGAAAATGCGTGCATTTCATATTTTTCATGTCTTAGGGACACAACAGAGCATTGTTGCATGTTCATGAAAAATGGAATTCCCACAAGAGTGAAATCTCTAATTTATGAGGGGCATTGCCACTAGAGCGAAAGATAAAAATTATTAAGGGGAATTGCCACAATCAGAGAAAGCTCTACTTTATGAGGGGTATTGCCACTCGAACGAAAGCTCGAATCTTAAGGAGAATTGCCAATTAAAAAGAGATATCTCTCAAATGAAAGCAAGACCTCGGGGCATGCATTTGTATGTGTTGCATTAGCATTCACAAATGCATTCATACATACTGTTCATTTGTTTATTTATGAGCCTGAATATGGAATGAGTAGAATCTAAGTTTTTAAGTGATGTTGTGTGTTATGATGAAGTGGACAATAACTTGAAAGGATTGCAAAATGCGTGTGAGTTGGTTTTTGAAATGCATGAAGAATGTTGTGTGAGTTTAAGGTTGGAATTTGGTTTGTTTATGGGTGTTGTTTGATTGATATGAGATGCCTATGTATTGAGTGTATGTTGTGTGGATGATTATATGCTAAGTTGTGTTGTTTCTGGACACAACAGGTCAAAACAGGCTAAGAAACGGTTTATGCAAACCGTTTCCAAGCCATTCTACTTGTAGAGTAAAGTCAGCAAGATGGAAACGGGTTTGGGAACGGTTTGGCCAAACCGTTTCCCAATTGTTTCACTTCCAAAGCCAAGTCAGTAGGGTGGAATGTCCTGGAGAACGGTTTGCTCAATCTATTCCCCAGACTATTCCCGTTCATTCAACAATGTAGAACAAAAGTTTTTAGAAGAGATATGGAAATAATAATCGACCTAATACTTGGTAGTTAGGTAAAATTAAGAATTACAGTTACTTACCTCGGATAATGTACTAAAGTTTATTAAATTAGTTAAGGTTAGGATGAATCCTTTATCTTTAATAAATAAAACACTTAAAGCACTTTACCAACGAGTACTTATGCATTAACTACCTTGGTAAGTGTTGTAGGTGTACTTACTGAGTATTTAGTTACTCACGTGCATATGTGATTTGTGGTGATTGTGCAGAGCGACAGTAGACTTGGGCGGGACCTTCTTTTTGGCTGGTTCAGGAGGTGATACTGTGACTGTTTAGGTTGAATCCTTAGCTTGATTTTGAGGGTTTACTTTTATTACCCACTTTTGTACATCTATATGAACTACAATATAGAAATGATTTACATACACGATTGTATTTCATTATTCATGCTTCCGCATACTTTCGCATTTACTTTACGTTTTGTATACAACTGAACTTGGTCAAGCTTTTAAAATGACATATATTTATATGCCTTTCCTTTCGATTGCTTATCATTTTAGAAAAAAAATATGGTTTCCAGAATTGCATTATTTAATCAAAAATGAGCTTTACGAATTTGGGTGCGACACTAAGGACTAAAAAAATATTCTAATAAGTTAGCAATAATTTTCATGGTTATGAAATGAAGACATAAACTGTAAGTGAATTTCTTTTTACTTTTATCAATTTGTTTAAGCATTATTTTAGAGATAATGCAATATCATTGCGAGTGATTCTAACTGAAATTAACCAAAATCAAGTCGATTGATTAGATAATGGTAAGAGTATTAAGAAATTTATTAAAGCTGAGTTTCTTAACACAAGAAATGTTGACAATAAAATGCTAGTAGTGTAACTATTATTTGAGCTAAAATTTATTGCTATTCATTTTGTCATCTTTAGATGATGGTGGATTTGAGTTCTAAGCATAAGCCTAATATGAGCATCATTTTTAGTATGACTATTAAAGTAGTATTTGCAAATGCTTTAGACATATCATTTAAGAAAGGGCTTTAGTTGCTTCTCTGATCTTGAGTGTCAATATGTGATTCAATCAAAGATATTAGGTCCGAATAATGTCGTCAGTAAATTTGATTGAGTCTAAGTTTCAAGTGATTATATGGATTTGAACATCAGTTGTTTAATTCTAATTACTTAATTCCAATTACATAACAAAAGTGAATTAGATATTAAGGAGAATTATTCTTATTCATCAATTTTAAGATATATGTTAGCTAGCACCACATGGTCTTCAAAATACTATGAAAGATTGTTGCTTACACATCTTGTAAATTTTTGTGGCCTAACTACTATGCACAACGTGTATTTCCAATGAAAACATAAATTTTAGTTATGAGGGACCAAAATAATATGTGGAGTATTTTGTGTAAGATATTGAGTTGTGTCATAAGGACATATATTTACATTAGATGATATGAATAACTTCATATCAATTTAGGTAAGTAACAAGCATAATAATCAATTTTTTGTGAATAGATTGCTAAATTGGGATAAAATGAGTATGTCCATTTTTATGAGACATCAAAGCTATTTTTCTCCATGATCAGTCCATTCGAGTGGGAGAATCAGAGAATTGAAGGAAGAGATAGGAAATTGATGTGTGAAAGAAAGTGTTGACCATATTTTCCTGGTCATCACTAAACATCGTAACCATAATTGTGTTTGGTTAAATATTATCTAAGCATCTTCCTCAATAGTGAATGGTCTTGATCTTGATTTTAATGAAAGTTAATTCTAATGGGAGCTAAGATCTCTTTACTAGTGAAATTTTTTTAAGTTTTTGAAGTTGATAATTTTTGAGTTTTTGGACTTATTCCTAGTTGCTTAGTAAATTCAGTGGGAGTTTTAGACCTTAACCCTAGTGGTAGTGTTTCAAAAGTAAAGATACTGTGTAACATATCTTTTAAGTTTTGGAAACATGTAATTATAAAAGGGATAAATCTCACGAAGTCATTTTAGGTAATAAATTATTCGTGATCTTTTTAGTAATTTCATTAGTTAAGAATAAGTTGTAGAAGCAATCTCATCTCATTTATATATTCTTAGATTAAACCAACGAAAATATGAGTAACATTTGTTAGAATAAAAGAAAGGTGAGTTAGTCTAACCAAAGCAATGAGAACAAAATGATATTAGTTTGATTGAATTTTGTTATGCACTAAAATGATCAACCCGAAGTTGGATACAAAATCTAATGTGAAAAGTTTAATGAGAGCATTATCGACGCAATTGAGTTTATACAATAAATTTGAAAGAAATTTGCAAGATTCTTTGACTCGTTGTGAGATTTATCTCAAAGAGATTTAGTCAAAAGGACTAGACTAATCTCAAGGCTCATTAATCTCATATGGAGATTTACTATGAGATATAAATGTTAAACATTACGTGCCTTAAGGTACAAAGTTAGAAAATATCAAGATTGATCAATCTAGTGTGGTTTGAATGACATACGAGTTAACCTTGAAAATGAGATCTTAAAAAATATTTATTTTTGAGAAATAGTTTCTTCATAATAAATTTGTATCCATATATGATGACATAGATAAAGTAACTAAGTAATATACTCTATGATATCCCACATATAT
Source organism: Breynia disticha f. nivosa (assembly GCA_948193385.1). Classification (NCBI taxonomy): domain Eukaryota; kingdom Viridiplantae; phylum Streptophyta; class Magnoliopsida; order Malpighiales; family Phyllanthaceae; genus Breynia; species Breynia disticha. Next base: position 12,065 of record CANYCX012127472.1, on the reverse strand, counting down.
AGTACATCTTTGTTGCGTACAATAGTATTACCTGTTGAACAAGTTAGAATCTTGTTAAGACAAGAGTGACTTGTAGTACGAGTATGAAATTTGTATTTTACAAGAGAAGAGTTCTACTAGGATAAAAGTGTTAGCTGAAGGTAGATAATACTAACCCACAAGCAGTGTTAGTGGAAGTAGAATGAAAGGTACTTGTGAAACACTAAAAAGTGTGCAAGTTTTATAGTTAAAAGGATCTATGATGAAAATAAATTGCTCTATTCTTACTTAGATTGAAGAGACAAGAAGTAAAAACAATTCTATGTATGGATAATTAGAATTGCAATATAAAAAGAAGCTTGGAAAGACCAGTTTTATGTACCATCTAAGGTCCAACTACCTCGAAGATATATGACAATATCAGAAGATAGTCAAAATCGATAGCTTTAAGGGTATAATCGAAATTAAGTATCGTTTTAAGTCGTGGGAACTTATTGCACAAAGAATTATGAACTTAGAATTCATTTATAAAACCAAGAGAGATTTTAAAACTAGACCTGTTGATTAAAATTTAGTGTCGAAAGAAATTTGTTTCTTGAGTGTAAGCGTGACATGTGCCTATGGACATATAACATTATATATAAGAGCTATTAAGTATAGCTTAGTTTGTCAGAGGAATCTATCTACTCAAATGGATGAAATTCCTAATATGATTTGTGTTTTTACATGTAAGAATGTAAGATGGATAAGTAAGAGCATCCATTATTCTGTGTTTACCAAAAGTTGCCTGGTATATGGGATAAAAGAGAACAAAAGTAATAATTCTTTGACACATTAGGTGACAATTGCTTTCGCATAGTGTTAAATGAAACATATATCCTAAGGGGATTGAACGTTGTGGTATATTTGTGTAATATGTGTATAAGTCAACCAAGAAATAAAGCCAGAGTAAAATTGATCTTAACTTTTCTAATGGGAGACCGAAATAGAGTTGATAACTCTAATTCACCCTTAAGACTCTTTTAAATAATAAGAAGCACATGTTTAATTGATTAATTTGATAAAAAACCAAAAACGATTGCGTTAGCAATGAACGGGTAGATAAAGACTTATCAATTAAACATTAAACATATGGTGGAAAGTTATTTACAAAGAGGAAGTTTTTTTTTAGTAATATGTCACTTGAGAAACATATTACACTTATGCTCACTACTTTTTCTAGAAAAAGGTATGAAGTGTACATGAATATTTTCATAAGATCAAAATGAGACAAAAACTGGTGATTATGGAATTGAACTAAGAGAAAGACACGTTAAACTAGAGGTGAAGCAAAAGTGAGATGCTCCAAAGAGTAAACCTCAATTGTTGACTGATCGCATGATCTTGCCGATGTATATTTAGTGAAAAGTGAGGGCATTATGCATAAGGAGAAAGTGTCTCATCATGTGCGAGTAAAAGATTATTGGGCTTGTCTATGATGTGTAATGAGAAGCGAAATAGACAATTCACTTGTCTATATATAAAACCAATGAAAACCACTTTATCTATCATTTTTCATTTCCACACATATTCTGTCAACATTTGGTGATTTCAAAGGAAAACATAGTAAGTGTTGAACACTAAATTCACACGGTAGAGAGGTGGACAAAACTCGTACTTAGTATACTCAAATATACTTGTGGAAAGAGCAACTAGTATGATTTCAGGAAAGATTTGGCTCGTGGTGTAATTACTTATTTCGCTGCACAATCGAACAAGCATGTCTTGTTCTTGTTAATTACACCGCACATTTATTATGCAATTATTTACATAATCTTTCACCATACATTTAGTAATATAATGATATGGCTTAATCTGTTTCTTCTGTTTTTATTTCAATGGTTCTACTTGTTCTTGTTTGTGAGTAGCATCAAGTTCTATTTTTATTAAAGTTTGGATTTTTATCTATTTCAGAGGGTTGTGATAGGATATGAAAAAGTAGACAAAATAAATTAGCATAGTGGAAAGCATTTGACAAATTCTGATGGACTAAAAGCAACTTCAGCTTGCAGTTTTCTTTATAGGTATACGATAAAACCCAAATGAGAAAGAAGCCTTGCTGCAATATGCTTTGCATACATACAAGCTCCGCAGGTTAGATCCTAGATAAATTTGAAGGGTTAATTTAGTGGTAATGACAAAACATTTGTATTAAGCACTCTTTCCCTGACATTAGGCTGAGACACTATTCCCTCACCCTAAATTTATGTAACAAAAAAAAAGGTTTAGATCCTAGATACATTCATCACATTTCCTGCTAAACCTTCAACATTGAGAAAACAAATAACTAATTTGCCACAGATTTAAGTCAAGCTGCTGTCAATGTTTTATATGCGCATAACGCCTAAACATAGATGATTATTGCTTTTATGTGCATTTTAGAATCTGAGTTATCAAACCGCTGAATGATTTTGTAATGAAAACTATAATTATACTACATTCAGAAAAGAGAACTTCATGCCCTGTCGTTTAATAAAAGATAACATTCATTGTTCGTCAAACATTGCTCTTCCGATGTTTGATTAATGATAGTCCAGTACCAGACCATTAGAAAATGTTTAGTAGTTGTAGATGAAATAGTTACGACACACTTTCAAAAAAAAATGGAAAACAATCGTAATAAAACTCGTATGCATACTTCAACCAAAATTTCAACATGTTCAGCAAAGCATTACTTGCAGTAACTAACCATCAAACATCAAAACCGACTGATTCAAGTAAATCTCTCAGGAAAACACTTACTAAAAGCTAGGTCTGTACCCAATTACGAGGACAACTAGATCGCTAACAGTTGCCTTGAGCATGTATCGAGCTCCATCACTAACACCTACAAATAAGACAGAAGTAACCCGCACAAAATGATGAACCATGGTCCAAATCACAGGCTCGATTTTACGGGAGAAAGTGAGGACTAATCAAGCCAGCGATTTCCAGAAACCCAACGCGGTCTTTACCAGCAAATATCTTCTTCAGCTTCTCATCACAAATAATTATCTTCTTGTTGTTAGGATCCTGGAAAACACAAACATACATTAAAATTTTGACAAAAAGGCATCAACAAAAAGGGCTCCGCACTATCTATATAGAACCAGAGCACACTGTTTCATGAAGCAAAGCATGTCAGTTCCTCACTAACTAGAGAACGTTTCCATTTCACTCAAATCCTGCCTCCCTAAGTGTTGGCAAAGAACTGCTCTAGCGATAAGTAAGAAGTTAATGCCCAAGTAATATGCATCAGAGAAACACAAACCCACATAAGCCATTCTCATTATTATTGCTTCAATACAAATCCTATAAGCAAAACATTTCAGTCTTCAAGTTTAACCACTGAACGAAACACATAACCACACTCACTATTCAACAATTAGCAATCAAGTATCGTTCTATTAGTTGCTTTCTTGAGCATTCACAAATTGTAACAATGTGAAGTCAATAGTTTTATAAATGTCATAAAAGATAAATTAAATGGTATGTAGAATTAGGTTTAAATTAAGTGAAAGGGTTAAGTTAAAAAGGAGGTGGTAACAGAGTGAAACCTGAAGATTATTTTCCTTTATATAAGCCCAGATTTGCTTCAAAGCTTTGGTACGAGCAATTTCAGGAGCCCCAACAAGGTCCGCCATTTCAGGAGACACGCGTTTCGGCTTCATTATCCCACGTGGCTGCTTATTCGCCACCTCACACCTCACTTTTCGCACTACGCCTACGTTTGAGGGCGGCAGCACCACCCTCACAGTAGGCGGACGGAGAAACGACACCGTTTCCCCGAAGAAAATGGTTGAGAGTGCCCCTGAAGAAATTGCCATTTGAGCGACTGGTGTGTTGTGTCGAGAAGAGAGGATTTTGGGTTATCCTTGAAAGTGAAGAGGTAGGGGTTTTTGTGTATATTATTTGCTTTAATTTGTGCCTCAGCGAAAAGACGGAAATACCCTTTGAGTGTTGGTGTGTTTCCCAACGTTAATATTCAAAATTATAGATATTGTTGGATATATGCGAATGAACAAGTGAAAAAAAACAAAAAAGAAAGTTAATTTAATTGAAAATATTATAAATCTTATTATTTGAAATTTTAATAAAATAAAAGTAAATTGAATGTCATTACATTATTGTAAATATATATAAAAGGTCAATTGAATTTTTTTCTTAGCTATTTTTTATTTTAACTTAAGGTAACAAAATCTTTAAAATGAATTAAAATGAAGTAATTTTTAATTCACTTTAATATTTCTTCTCTTTTTTAAAAAAATAAAAGATATAAAATTTTTAATTAGCTTTAATCTCATTATGTATCGAATTTAAATGTCGTGTAGTTGCAAGATTTGTCTGCAATATACAAAGAAGTGTTTTATGTATTAAATTGTATAAACCCAAAATAACAAGTGTTTTAGTTTTATTAAAAGATGAGCAAAAATTGAATGCATTTTGTTAATCGTCCAAAACCTTTATAACATTAACAAGTTGTCTAAGGCCATCCACAATGAGGGGTTAATACCCCCACGTGGGTCAACTACCTCTCCCATAAAGGGAGAGGTGACCTGGTTAAGCGTTTCACATACGTGAAATGCTTAACATGTAGGCTCTATATATTGTGGAGCCCACTTAAAGTAAGTCTAAATTTTTTAATATTATAATTTTTTTAATTTTTTTTGAAAAATTATATTTTATAATATAAATAACCTTATTATTATTCATACTTAACATTTTACATCTTTAATTTCTCATTCTTCTCTTAAAATAAATTTAAATTTTAACTCATAATTCTCTCAAAATTCACAATTTTTTCAAAATCCAAATGCAAAAATTTAATATAATTCTATGTTTTTTTTGTTATCTATGTATTTTATTATTAAATATAATTTATTTATTTCATTATTTTTTTATAATATATGTTAACTCTACATTTATATTAAAAAAATTAAGACAAAATATTTAACCCAAATAATTAGAAAAAATTCAAACATCATAATATTTTATTATTTATATTAAATAATGAATGAAGTATGATGAATCCTACAATAAAGTTTAATGAAAGGTTTATGAGTATGGAGGAAAAGTTTAATAGATGAGGTGTTAGTAGAATGCTGACGTGACATGTCCATCAACCTCTTGAAGAGTATAATGAGTAAAGATGCCCTAAAGAAAGTTTGTTAAAAAAAAGTTGTCTAAAGAAAGGTGAAACGTTGTATGTGGTTTGGGCTTATGGGGCTGTTGGAGTTCAAGGTTTGAAAAATAATAATGCAGTGGTCCTAAAGTGGCTTAGGTGGTTTGAAGTGGATACATGCTCGTTGAATGTTCATGGTCAACATTTAATCTTGACAGAGGATGCATGCTCGCTGAACGTTCATGGTCAACATTTAATCTTGACAGAGGATGCAGTAAAAAGAACTTTGGATTTTCAAGTGGGTATAGTGAAATGAGATGGTGCAGATTGAATTTATCAACAGTTCTTGAGAAGTTGAATATTGAGAACGAGAGTAGAAACGAGCTAATTAAAGGATAAGACCAAATTAAGGTATAACTGTTTAGACAACAAATTTCATTATGCTCGCATGCAACTTTATTATTCAGCTTTCTTCATCCATATCATATATCGTAGTGTGGCTGAATTTCTTTAATGATGAAGTAAAAATCAAAAAGTAAATTGTAGTAAGTTTATTATCAATGGTCTACGCAATGTGGTAGAGGATGTCGTTGTTAACATAAAACTAGTGGATGGTAGACAAAGTAAATATATATACGTAAAGGATTGCTCTTAGTTACTCAAGGTATGACCCATTATTTTGTAGTAATCGTTGTAACACTGTGAAATCTTTATCTTAGAGACCCAAAATCAATAATCATTGCATTCAAAAGTATATTATTAGATATGTACTATTAAATTTGAATTTACTATCATTTCAATTAAAAGAGAATAAGGAATATGAGAGACAATGGTGAAAAAGTTTAGAGTTGAAGTTAATGGACCAAAAGTAAAGAACTACGATAAAGTTAGAAAATTACAAAGAAAGATATGTATATATAGGCCAAATTAGCCTATTTTAACCGAAAATACACCATTCAAACCTTAAAGAAGTTCCTGAAGTTCTCTCATATTCATCATATATTAGAATCAAAAGTCTTTAAGCAAGAATCAACTCGAAAACAAAAATTAAACAAGGTACTTTCCTAAACCCAAGTTTCCTCCTTTGAAACACTAAATGTTTCTAATTTTTAAAAATAATTATGGAGGTTTTCACGAGCTAATATTTTTATTTTTGAGAGTAGGTTTGTTAAAAATTAAAAAAAATTAATAGCAAATATGGTTGAAATCCAAAATAGGAGCAATAATTTTTGAGATTTTGGTGTCTTGTTTTTGTTCTAAATAACCAGCTGAGTGTTTTTAATGGCTTTATTTGTGTCATTAAGTAAATTAACAAAAATAAGGTGTTTTGAAAATTAAAACATGTTAATAAAATATTGAAATTTGAATCACTCAATTTTATTACAAATTGAATGATTTATTGCAGAAATAGAATAATAGGATAAAGACAAAATTGTACGATCGTTTAATAATTTAGACTGATTTGTTTGAATTTTATTAATTTTTCCTAAAAGATTCCTATTAGGTCTAGATATCCAGTCAATCTGGTGATGTCTTTTATACTTAAAAAAATATACAAAAATGTTAAAATAATTTTAAAGTATGATTTTTAAAATTTAGAGTAAAATCAGATAGAAAATAAGCAAAACTAGCAGCCAAAGTTGAGATGTATAAAAGTAGGTGTTAGAAATAGAATTTAATCGGGGTCCAATAAGATTTATTTTTAGTATTCATATAGAAGAATAATATATCCAAAATTCAAAATTAAAAATCTTATAATAAGAGAGTTATGACTATTAGAAGTTAGCCAAAAATAGATAAATGTTAATATGTCCATAAGTAAACATGCATATCACTGCATTTATTTAAATTATGACATAGTATAATGTGTTGAGATGCATTGAAATTGAATATAGAATTATAAAAATGGGAAGGAGATAGAGAATGGAATGTTAAAAAGACTATGAGTTTTCAACCAGGTGAGTATACTAATCGAGTTTAAATTCGAGGTTTCATACTTAAAATTTCTTTAAATATTTGTTATATGTGGTATGGAATGAATGATTTATATGCTTATATGTATGAGTACGTTGGATATAAATATTGCCTAGATAATTGTTAGAGTGTGAGATTATTGATGTGGTGTGCAAGGGTTGTACCATTGTTACTACTGACTATAGTCGAAGTGTTGATGCGATTATTTTTTTATGTGCAATTATTTTGCATATTTGTTTATATACTTAAAGTATAAATATGTTCATGTGTTTAAAAATTAAAATGATTATAGAAACAGAGAATATGCAATGGAGAGATATGCAAATACTCCAGAGAATTGTAATAATCAACTATTACTGTTTAATGATATTTTGTGCATTGATATGGTATGAAATTCAATAGAGGACATGTGACTACATTTAAGGATCTAAAGTTAAGAGATATTCTAATCTTAGAGATCATTAGATATCGTTAGAGATCAAAACATCCTAGAGAGATCTATGGGTCTAGAGTACAAAAGAAATTTTTAGGTAAGATCCACGTAAGGATAGTCACTGTAAAGAAAATAAAAACATGAATAGGATATGACATATGCATAGATGAAATGTTCAATAATATATGTGATGTATTATACATGATAAAGTGATCGTAATGACTACTAGAGCAATTGAAATTTGTTCAATAGCATTGGTATAATGACAATGAAAATAGTATGATTAAATGAACGTATATGCATATGGGAATTTCTACTTGTAGAATGTTTTCTAGAGAAAATAAGAATCAACAAAGGTATGCTATTTAGTGTATTATATTAGAGATAAACGTAAATACTCGCATATCAAGTAAGAGCTTAAGGTAAGAAACAAAGCAGAGTGAATATATATGGAATATAATAAAGATAAATAACAAAGAAGATACAAAAGTAGAAATTTGAAAGAAAGCAAAAAGATATAATTATAATAAATAGAGTATAGATTTACTATAGAGAACAAGAGATTAATTGAGTAAAAAGAAAATACTTTTTTACAAGATACAACTGCTAGACAACTAGAACAAACATCCATTCTAGACTTTAAATATATTCAAGAATACATATTAGAGTTTGCACAACAGTTAGCTAAAACAGGAAAAACAATAGATGATGATTTATGTAATAAATACTTATCAAAATTCCCAGGAACATTAGGAAAACAATTACATGAAGCATGTATAAAATTAGCTGAAGAACAAAATTTAAAAAATGTTGGTCTAGGACCTAGAATAACATTTGTTTTCAATACTTTACAAGATGAATGTGTCAAAGCCATAGTACAAGAAGAAGTTAAAAAACAAGCATATGCTTTCTGTAAAACAGCTATCTATACACCTCAAGCATATGGTTATAATTTAAGACCAAAAAAGAAAAAAATATCTTAAAAAATTATATTATAAAAAATATAAACAATATAAAAAAGATAAACATATAAAAAAGCCCATAAATAGAAGTTGTAAATGCATTATTTGTGGAGATCGTCAGCATCTAGCTAATACCTGCCCTAAAAGAAAACAACATCCAGAAAAGGTTAGATTAATGGAAGAAATTAATGATTTTCAAATTAAAGAAATACATTCGAATTTTGATAATGATAAAGATTCCATATACAGTATAGTAACCGAAGATGAAAATCAAACACAAATAATATATACATATATGCTTAAAATAGAAGACAATTGTGAACATGAGTGGATTAATAATAGAGGTAATAATCATATTAAATGTTTTAATTGTCTTAAATTTTCCAAAATAGAAAAATGTAATAAATGTTTTAAAGAAATTTGCTTCATATGTATAAAATTGTTATTTCAAATAGAAACAAAATTAGAAAGTGTTTCTAATATTAGTCATCATAATTTCTATACAGAACGAATAGAAAAACATGAAGCTATAATTCAATTACACAATTCAAAAATTGATCAAATTAATACAAAAATAGAAAAACTTGAAAATTATGTCTATAAACAAAAGAGAAAATTAAAGAAACGTTTGTAGACGACCTTAGTAATCAGTGTGAAACAACACAAAGTAGTACAAATAATTGTAATTTAATAACCTTAAAATGTCGCTTATGGGTTACAGAAAATTATGATAAAGACTTAGAAGCAGTACTTGATATAGGTAGTTCAAAAAAATGTTATTGGACATAGTTTAATACCTGAGCAATATCATACAAAATATTCTTATAAAGTTTGTACAAGAACAATTGAAAATAGAACAATACCTATCACTCATTATATCGATGCAAAAGCTATACAATTTTTAGATTTTACACTGTGAGGCTGTATATTATAAGTGAATTATTTTCACTAAATAAAATTATAACGTATCTATTTTAGTAAAAAATTAATTGTGATTTAAAATATAATAAAAAATAAATAAATATTTTAAATGAAAAATTGTTAACTAAATATTTAGAATTTTTTTCATACAATATATTTTGTGAAATTTATACATTACATTCATCGTCACAAATGAGTATCTTATTATTTAATTAATTTACTCAATTAATCTCTATATTTCAAGCTATTTTGGATTACATGTAAATATTATGATAATCATGATAGCTATAATATGAAAGTAATGTATTTTATATGTAATTTTATTTGTTAACTAATCACAATTATCGTCAACATAAAGCTTGTTTTGAATTTATTTTAATAAAACTTAAAATTGTAAAATAGAATTGTGCCTAATATTGATTAATTATTATTGAAAAAAATCTCCTTATGAAATACATTACTTGTAATATTTTTTAATTTCTCAGTTTCATTATAAATTATATTTTTTACTGGATTTTGTCTTAACTCTTGAAACAATGACATATATTTGACCATAAAATATTGAATTTATTTAAATAAACAAAAGTTTGAACAAATAAAATAAAAAAATAATTTTATCTAATTCATTTTTTTTTCAATTTACATAACTCATTAAAAGGCTCATAAATATTTAAAATTAAACTTTTACGACTGCAAAATCCAAATATTATTGAAATCTACATAAAAATAATAATAACAAATAATTGCAAATTATCAAATTATATTTTTTTATAAAGGACATAAAATAATACAATTAGTAATAAACGATTTCCAATAACATCTTTTAATAAAAGAGTATTTAATTTGGATACAATTGAATCCAACACTACTAAACAAATGTCAAAGTAAATATTTAATAACTTCTAGAAAAAATATAAAAAAAATAAAAAAATAACAATTTATCCTAATTATCTAAAACAATACCTAAATGAGGAGAATTTTTTTTCATAATTTTGTAATTTCATTTGTTTAGAGACTTATTGTACACTTTTGTTAAAAAAATATGAATTAAGCATAATTTTGTTCCAAAAAATGTTGCATCAGTAGTAAAAGTAATTAACATAAGAATATAATTTTAAAAATTAATATATTTTTATCGTCTATTTATATAAAAATAACTAATAAAAGTTATACATTTATAGTCAAAGATTTAAATTAATGGCATTATTAGTTAAATAATTGACAATAACATCGGATATTAAATTTGGATACAATTAGTTTAATAATATAAATTATTTTTAGTAGAAATATTTAATAAATATTAAGAAATTTATTTAAACTATTAAATTTTATTTTTCATAATATGTTTTGTAAAGAAAAATAAATTAGATTAGTTGAAGTGCTCTATTTAAGCATAATTAAAAAATTATTAAATATATTAAAAATTTAATTAAAAATAATTAATAAATTCGTATAATCAAAATTTGACACATTAGTATCATTAAAGATATTTAAATTAATTTAAAAATTAAAATAACCAGAAAATTATAAAAGAATTGACATATTAACCTCATTAATGTTAAATACTCTAATTTGTTGACATGTGTCTAACATTTATTGTTAGTGTCAACAACTTTCTTATTAATATATAGATATGATTTAGCAGAAATTTTAATTAATCCACCTTTTACAAATTACACTGAATTTCTTCTTAGATTAAATTTTATTTTTGGAAAAAATATTACAATAGGAATTATCATTATCAGAATTCGAATGTATTACTTTGATTTGAAAATCTTTAATTTCTTCCATTAATCTAACCTTTTCTGGAACTTGTTTTCTTTCAAGACAAATATTAGCTAGATGTTGAGGATCTCCATAAATAAAGCATTTACAACTTCTATTTGTGGGCTTTTTTACATGTTTATCCTTTTTATATTGTTTATCTATTTTATAATATGATTTTTTAAGATATTTTTTTCTTTTTTGGTCTTGAATTATAACCATATGTTTGAGGTGATGATAGCTGTTTTACAGAAAGCATATGCTTATTTTTTAACTTCTTCTTGTATTGTGGCTTTGATACATTCATCTTGTAAAGTATTGAAAACAAATATTATTCTAGGTACTAGATCAATATTTTTTAAATTATATATTTTTAGGCTTATATTAACCAATTAGAAATAAAAAAGATGAACACAAAACACATGATATATATTAAAATAAAATATAAAAAAATAAAAATAAATATTTAAAAATAAATATAAAAATGAAAGCTAAACAAAAATGTAACCACATATTATAAGCAAAATTTAGATAGCAGAATCTATTAACAAAAGACGATGAGAAGACTCTTTTTTTAATGGGTAGGCAACTGTGGAAATGACCATCTATACATTATCAAAATGAATCCCCTTTTATAAGAATGGGTAGTAGATATTCCATAGGATATACCCATATTAATACTATGTTAATTTTATAAAAATCAAGTCTTCAACTGTGGCCTGATGAAAAATACATACATATATATATATATATATATATATATATATAAACGTTTTTTATTATACTTAATTATCGATATTTATTTTTCAGAAATTGGAATGTGTTACGGTCAAAACATTACAAAACTTTTAAGTGGAGATGATGGCGTGTCCATCATATCATTTAAGCCGTC
>CANYCX012127439.1:0-10947 GCA_948193385.1 Breynia disticha f. nivosa | reverse complement strand
ACAATATATATTTGCACATAATATTATTCATGAGTTCACAAAATAATTATTCAGATTATGAAGCAATATTTACGTACAACTAATATCATATTTTACGAATCAATGAATAGTAAAATACTATTCATACAAAAAATAATTCTTGCATACATTTGTCAATTTAGCACATTATCAAAACATATAAATGAATACTTCATTTATCCAACACAAATAGTGCAAGGGTTTTGGATGGTCTTTAGGCTCCAAAATAAAAAAAATGGAAGCTGAACAATTTAAGGAATAGTTTGGGTAAACTGTTCACTTAACTGTTTACTGATCCCGAATAGTTCTAAATGATCAGTGTCAAATTAAGACTCAAAAAGGGTTGATAACAAACTGCTCCTCAAATTGTTTGCATCAAAATGGTTTAGGAAACATGTTATGCAAACTTTTCCTAAACAGTTCCCTGTCTAATTGTGGAGCTTTTTTGATTATTTTCGATCTAAAACTTGATGAGCATGTATGTATGGTGTATGGAGGATTAAATTCAAATGCCAATGGAATTTGTGGCATGATAATTACTAGTAAAAATTTAGGAAAAACATGATTGCTTTTAAACTACGTAGTAAGAGAGATAATAAAGATGACCTTAAATGTGTGTTCTTGAATGAACTATTGAGATGGGTCGAATGGTTTGTATAGTGATCTGAGGGAATATGAACTCACTGACTTTTAATTGTTTGTTTTGTATTACCATTTTTTGTATGTAGGATCAAGATGATTTCTATGTACGAGGTCGACGGTTCAAATATGGGAGAATCTAAATAGTAATATCTAATGGTTTTTCTAAAATCATTTTAATTGATGCATTTGATTTAATAGACCGCATATAGTCAATCTACTGGGTATTGGGTCTTTGCATTTTAATTAAAGGCTAGTTTTACTTTTGTAACAGTACCAGGCCAAGGTGATATCACGGTTGGATAATTATATAAAATGCAAAAAATTTATAGAGGTTTTGGTCTATAAGAATTAATTAGAAAATGAATTTTTTTGGGCATCACTCGCCTCCTTTCTTCATTCCAAACCACTTAAAAATCTCATTCTCAGTTATATTATCCCTTTATTCTTAACCCTAGTGTTGATCATCGTTCCTTGAGATTGATTCACAATGATGACAACATGCATGTTAGCATACAATTCTCTACCTAGGTCATCATAGATATCGTTTTCATATCCAACCATATCATAAATTCCTTTCACTCTAAAATCATCAAAAATTTCACCATAGGGAGATTTTATGATGTTAGTCTAATGGAACTTCATTGAGGCCATCAAAGGTTTGTACTTGAGTACCTTAGAGTATAAATCCTTCCCAGTGTGAGTAAAAATGGCATAAAAATTTCTTATTCCAAATATGCATATCCTAGTGAAGAAAAGCCACATACATGGGAAGACTTTTGCCGTGACCTTTTACTTGGGTGGTCCTTGGAATATTGCTCTTTAACATCCCTCCATAAGTTTCATTTAGCTATTTCAGTGGATTTGAGATTGATTGGGGTTTAGGGATTTAAGGTTACATAATAGGATTGGAGGGTTGAGTTGAGTGAAGTGGGGAATGAATTTAGGGGTTTTAGTAAAGATTTGAAGTTAAATGAATATTTTGTGTCGAATTGAGGATGGGTGGTCCACTAAGGCTTTTAGGGTTTTGTGTTTAGGAAAGTGAGGTGAAGTGAGAGAGTCGAGTATTTTATAGGGCTGCCTCCTTTTTAGTCTACTAGGTCTAGTGTTAATCGACTATAAATAATTTTGTTGGCTAACTAGTAATCCTTCTACTCAAGTAGACTGGGTCTAAAAATTTCCAAGAAGGCTACTGATTATATCTTTACTCGACTAGCTCATACATTAGTTGACCAGGAGGTTTTACACGATTAGGAAAGATTCTTACTCAAGTAGAATTGGGCTACTTAGTTCTAGAAGAGAATAGATGCAATTGCCATTGAAACCTTCTCGACTAGACTACTTTTTAGTTGATTAAGCTGTCTCTACTCGATTAGAACTCTCCAAATTACTCAACTAGAACCTATGTTACTCAACTAGAGTTCTTATCAAACCTTATATATCCAAACTTAATGCAAAAAATGACTTAGTGGCTCAAGTGTGAAGTGTGCAAAAAGACCAAATTTCTGTATGAGTGCATACATGTATGAGACAATGCAAGATAAACAATAATGCAACACACATTACAAGGAATTCCAATCACACATGACAATCCTTATCTTAATACAATTGAATAATTTTTTTTAATTCACTTATTTAAGATGTCCGCCAATTGATCCAAAGTTGGTGCTTATTTTAGGCAAATGTCTCTTTTCAAATGATGATCATGAAGAAAATGATACCTGATTTCAGTATGTTTGGTTCTACTATGCAAAATAGGATTTTTACTCAGGCTTATTACACTAGTATTATCACAATAGATAGGATCATTAAACATATTCCATAATCATGCAATTGATTTCTATCCAAAGAACCTAAGCACAAGCACTTCGCACGGCTATATATTTGGACTTGGTTCTTACTTGCCCATAAAATCAAAGATGAACCTAGAAAATGACATATGCCACTATTAATCTCCCTATTAATCCTACAACCACCATGATTCGCACGTTATATACATGCAAATCAAAATTATCATAACTAGGATACCACAAACCATGATCAATATTATCAATCAAGTACCTAATATTCTTTTGCAAGCAATAAGATATGATGATTTAGGACATGATTGAAATCTAACATACAAAAAAATAGCAAACATAATATTCGATCTAGAAACGATTAAATAAAGTAGGGATTCGATCATAACTCTATAAAGCTTTTGATCTAGATGTTCCTCTTCCTCATGCTTTTCAAGCTTAAGATTACATATCATAGGAGTCTTTGCACCTTTGCACCATTGCATGTAAAATTTCTTTAAGATCTCCTTATTGTACTTACTTTGGTGTACAAATATCCCATTCATGAGTTGTTTGATTTGAAGTCCTAGGAAGAAATTGAGCTCTCCCATCGTCCTCATCTCGAACTCACCTTACATCAATTCATTAAACTCTTTGCACAAAGATGAGTCAGTAGCACAAAAAATAATATCATCAACATAAATTGGGCAAAATCAAAAGATCATCACCAACTTTTCTAATGAATGAATTATTATCTACTTTGCCTCTAATAATCCATGTTGACTTAGAAAATTACTTAACCTTTCATACCAAGCTATTGGAGTTTCTTTCAAGCCATATAGTGTTTATTGAGCTTATATAGATGATGTGGATGTTTATTATCCTCAAGGTTAGGGGGTTGCCTTATGTACACTTGTTTTTGAATGTAGTCATTCAAGAATGCACTCTTCACATCCGTTTTTTGAATTCTTATTCCTTTGTGAGATGTAAATGCACACAAAAGCCTTATTGCTTCCAATATTACAACCAGCACAAATGTCTCATCATAATCAAGTCCTTCTTCTTGTTAGAACCCTTAGGCTACTAATCTAAACTTGTTTTTCATCAGTTCTCCTTGCTTTTCATACTTGATTTTCTTAATCCACTTGATTCCTACAATGGTTTTGTTCTTTGGTGGGGGTACCAATTCCCAAACTTAATTTCTTTTGAATTGATTGAGTTCTTGTTTCATATTCATCACCCAATTCTCATCCTCAAGTGTTTCCTTCATGTTTTTTGGGCTTAATTAGAGAAATAAATGCCGACTTGTTTATGACCTCATTGAGTTCACTCATTGTCCTTAACCTATCCTTAAAATCTCCAGTCACTTGATCCATGGGATGATTCTTCATATTCACCCAATTATTTGTAGAGAAATCCTCCATAACTTCTTCATCCTTAACTTCCATCTCATTAATTGCTTCTTGAATGACTTGAACTTCATCAACTTCCTTGGTACCTACATTAACAAAACTAATGACCTTTCTTGAGGGTGAAATCATGTCATTAAATTTTACATGTATGCTTTGTTCTACCACTTTTGTCCTATTATTGTACACTCTATATGTTTTACTAAACAAAGAGTATCCAAGATTTATGCCTACATTCATGTTTGCATCAAACTTCCCTAGATTATCCTTACCATTGTTGTAAATATAGACTCTAAAACCAAATAGTTAAAAGTAAGAAATGTTAGGATTTTTACGATTCCAAAGCTCATATGGAGTCTTCACCTTGTCCTTTCTAATATGCACTCAGTTGATTATATAAAATATAGTGTTCATTGCTTCTTCTCAAAAGGATTTTAGTAGATCATACACATTCAACACTGTCCTTGTGATCTCTTTAAGTGTCCTATTCTTTCTTTCTACTGCTCCATTTTATTTGGTTATCTTTGGTGATTAAAAATTATACTCCATTCCATACTTTTCATATGGTTACTCAAATGGCTCACATTCAAATTCACCACCATGGTCGGTTCTATTATAATTGCCAAGTTCTCATTCTAAACCAACCTATAATACTTAGCAAACTCATTAAAAGCATCACTATTATGAATAGGAAATCGAATCCATGTAAACCTAAAAAAGTCATCCACAAGTACAAGTAGATAAAATCTACCATTCAAACTAGAATCTCTAGATGGTCTAATTAATTCAATGTGAATTAATTCAAGAACTCTATTTGTACAAATTTCTTTCTTAGCCTTAAATGATCCCCTAACATGTTTTCCTTTCATGCATGATCACATAAGTGTTCATAATAAAATTTAATCCTTGACAAGCCTCTTACAACATCTTTTTAGACAACTTTAAGATTATTGGCAATGGTGTATGTCCTAGATTCCCATGCCATAAGAATGCATTTTCATCTAATGAGATCAAATATTTTTCATTAAAGTATGAGTCATCATGTAAATTCATTACACATGTGTTTCCTTGCCTTAATGCAATAAAAGATACTTTGTTATTCTTAAATACCAAACAATGAGTAAGTTCGAATTTCACATGAAAATTCATATCGCAAAGTTGAGACACACTCTACAAATCATGCTTCAAATTCATATCCCACTTTACCAATACCAATGATTTTACCTTTGTTATCACCAAATGTGGTAAATCCTTGCCCTTTGGTTTAACCTCCACAAATAGTCTCTTGTCTCTACTCATGTGCCTTGAGCATCCACTATCTATATACTAAGAAATAGATGGATTCTTTATTCTTGACGTACCTTCAAAATGAACAACTTTTGATCTCATTGGTACCAACAAACTTTGGGTCCTTTGAGGTTAGCAAAAAACATCTTATTAGGAATACTTGTCCCTTTCACAATCCAAACCTTCTTCACTTCAACATTTCTTCTTAAGCTAGTACAAGCAACATGACCAACTCTCAAACATCTAACGCAAGATGGCAATTTTAATGCATTAGACTTGGTTTCACTTTCTTTAGTAAACTTATTTATTAATGAAAGTTCTTTTTAATTAAAGTAACTCTTCCAATATTTCTTTTCAACTAGTAAATTTTCCTACCACAAATGAAAGTTCTTTTTAAGTCTATCAATTTCATTGGATAGCTCACATTCTCTTCTCAAACAACCAACATAAATAATTGACATATCAACTTCATTCTTCCTAGAATCATACATCTCATCTTTCAAGTAAGAAACATTCATGTCAATTAATTTTTCCCTTAGCATGGAATTTTCACTAAATAAATTCTTATTAGTTGATTTCAAACCTTTGTTCATCTTCATCATCTTTTCAAAATCACATTACAATGTTAAATAGGCTCCATTCGAATAATCATCATATAAGTCATCATCATCATTATTGTAGTCATGAGAATACATACTTACCTTATCCTCATTATAACCAGTTGTGGAACTCCTTTTCATGAGTGCTAGATTGTTTTCCTCTTAAGTTTGATCATCCTCTTCCTCATCGTTGAAGCTAACTTCTCATAGAAGAGTTTTTGACTCTACGCTCTTTGGCAAAGTGACCACACCCTTCATCGTTAGTGATTCTCTTTCTATCGTCACCATTTTTCACTTTCATCTTGTTAAGAGGTGCAAGCCTTCAATGCTATTGTTTTCTCTTTTAGCCTTGGCCTCTCTCCTATTGACTTCAATATGCTTTCATAGGTGATCAAAGACCTTACAAATGTATTGAATCTGAGAGTGTTGAGGTCTTTGGATTCCATGATTGCAATCACTTTAGAGTCCCATTCTCTAAGTAATGACCTTACGATTTTCTTGACTTGCTCACTATCACTCAAGGGTATTCTAACACTACTCAACCCATTAATGATTTCACTGAACTGTTCAAGCATGATGTAGATAAATTCTCCTTCTTTCATAAAAACATATCATATTCATCAAGTAGTATGTTGATCCTCATTTCCCTAACTTGGTTATTGCCTTTATATGTGACTTTAAGCCTCTCCTACATGTCCTTGGTACTTGTACAATATCCCATCTGATTCTTCTCATCAACAGAAAGAGCACATAGAATCAAATTCATGGCTCTGGTGTTTATATAGACCTTCTCCCAATCATCATTGCTATATTCCAATTCATATTTCATCTCACTACTTTCCTTTTTTGGAATGAATGGTCCATGGATAATCACTTTTAAATACTTGATATCTTCGCACATGATGTGAATCATCATATGGTTCTTCCAAGACGTGTAGTTTATACCATTGAATAATAGGGGTAGCTTGGGTTAACTCTAATATCTGTAACAAAATATATGCCATTCTTGGATCTTCTCTAGGTTGTTAAGCCTTTGAATAGAGTTTTGCTCTTATACCAATTGTATAACCACAAATAGCTCTAGAAGGGAGTTGAATAGAGTTATTGATAACTTTTGAATTGTTATGCGAAAAGAAGAAGATATAATAATGGCACACAATATAGAGTGGTTTCGGCCCTAACACCAACATCCACTACCTAAGCTTCCACTTAAGATTTTGGAAAACTCTTAACTATTACCTCACTTTTAAGCTTAGTGAAACTTCCTTACACACTTGATTTTCAGCTCAAGCTACCTTACACTTTGATTTGATTTACAGCTCAAATCCTACCTTACAAGAGTGATGAACTATTCTGGAACACTAGTTTTATGTTTTGGTCGATTAGCAATATCCCTAGTCAAGTGATTTTCATTCTAATATCTATTTTGAAATTCATAGTTGGTCTACTCGATTAGCATTCTTCTTGGTTGACTAAGGTCTACTCGAGTAACATTCTTCTTGATTGACTAACAAACCTCTTTTTTGGTCGTCTAAGATGTGTCTGGTCCACTAATAAGCCCTCTTCAGACAAAAACATTCAAATTTAAACTTCAATCATTAACGCGTCATCCTAAGTCTAATTTGATCATAATGTCTTTTAAGGATGTGATTTCCCACCACATAGTTGTTATGCTTAATTTTTCATGAAAAATACCTGGCTACTTGGCTAGGTGTATGTTTGGTCGACTGGAATGCTCCTCAATCTATATACTTGAGTCCAATTGTTCTTACTTGAGTCTAAGCTGATTCTCGGTTGACTAGATGTAGTCTTAGTAGATTAGAAAGCTGTCCAAAAACATCTTTGACCATTTTATTTATTTTGCTTCCATCATTTGTCAACCTATTAAATATTATTCGCCCTAAAATCAGTTTTTATCAAGTTCATAGATTTTTAACTTTATTAAAAACTTATGGACTTAATGTTCACCACCATTGATCCAACATATTATTTTGTATCAAAATGAATTATAATTAATAGATAAATAATAGATAAATATTATAAACAATAGAAATATAATATTATACAAAAAAATTCAGTTTTATAAGTTAATTAAAACATTAATTACCTGATTAACTAGATAACTAGTTTAGGGTATTATATTTGTGGTGTATTTTTTGGTTGAATTCCTAATGGTTATTGTTCTCACCAACTGTTTTTCTTCATCAACGGTTTTTTTCTTCACTAATGGTTTTTGTCTTCACTAACTTTCTCTTTCTTCACTAAATTTCTCTTTCTTCACAAACAATTTTTCTTTATCAATGGTTGTTTTCTTCATCAACGATTATTTTCTTGATCAAGATATTTTTTCTTCAACAACAATTATTGTCTTTGCAACAGTTTTATATGGTGGCCTGATATTCCTATATCATTTTTATTTCAATCATATGTTTCTAATTTGTTTTGTTTATTGTTATTCATTTTTTGCTTGAAGATTTTTTTGGCACATATTTTGGCTATTGTCATCTTCATATTTACTAGGTAGATTATTCTTCTTCATACATTTTCATTATGCATACTAAAAAGACATCAAAAGTTGTTATTGTCTGCCTTCACTCCAAGCAAAAAAAGAAGTTATAGCCTGAGACATTTCTAGTTCTTTAGTCACTTTTAATGATGTACATCGTATTCATGAAGAGTATGGGTTATTTTTGTAGGATTAGGTTATAGATTCTACTGATATGTAGGATAATCTTCTATGTTCCACCTTTGTTCCTCTAAAGAGTTTTGCCTTGCAAGAGTTTAGTCTTTGAATTGGTTTGAGATTTCTTCTTCCAAGTTTTTATTTTCTATTTCTTTATGAAAAATGACGACTTTTCAATTTCATTCAAAAAGATGGGTGAATCGAATTGGTTTTCATGTGTTATGCTTCTTGAAGAAGGTTAAGTCATCTATTAATTTGCTGCATTGTTTCATCCAGTTTACTATGCTTAGGAAATCTGCTGGTAATTTCATCCTTTGTCTAGAGTTGAGCTTTTTATTGATGATATTCCCTAATTCCCTCCAAAATATGATTATTATTAGGTTATTATTTTTCCTCCTAAAAGTTGTTAGCATTGTCTCTTAGAATGGTGTTAGGATAGAGTTTTCTATAGTGCCAATGTAAAGAAATTAAAGCACTATTATACAACAGCTAGGATAAAGGACTTATGTTCTGGAGAGATGCTACCTTTTTTCACTCTTGGCTACATTAAAAAATTTACCAAGTGTTGGATAGAGTCTTCCTCTTGTTAATGATCTTCCTATTAGCATATTTCTTCGTAGTGATACACTTAGTAAGGCTTCAAATGAAAACACTTTTCCCTAAGTACTACTTAGTCTTCTTATAACACCCTAAACTAATTACCTTATTAATCATATGGTTAATGTTATCTTATGACTAATAAACCATACTTATGTAATTATAAATGTTAGAGAAATCCTAATAATTAAAAAAATTTTCATTTATTTTCATTTATCTATTGTTTATATTATTAATTTACTGATTATAAATAATCTTTCGATGAAATAGTTTAAAGCACAACCATTCACACGACATGTAAAATGGCATGTGTTAGTGTAACGCATCCCATGGGAAAGACCCGATGTTAAACTAGCACGCACCTTATTTATAAACAACATAATACCTATAGCAATTGTACACGGCCCATGTTGATCCAACAGTAATCCCATATTCACCTAAAGTAAATCTCAAATAAACCATAGCACAATTTGTTTTCATGATCATTTCTCCAAAATCAAACATCAACCATAAAACAACATCCAACACTTAAAATTAACTATAATACTTTAGTCCACCTAACTTCTTATATATATATATATATATATATATATATTAAAACATCCTACAAACACACATGTCATGAAAAATGTAAACACACACACACACACACACACACACATATATATATATATATATATATATATATATAATGTGTCTGGGTAAAGAGATAGTGTGAAGGAGCAATAGTTATTCCACCTACTGATGTATCTCTTATGAAGCTCTAATCTAACTACCTGAACTTGAAACCAAAAACACTCATTTTATGAGTTATGAGCTAGGTGAGTAATCATTGAAATAACATAAACTTAAACCATATACATAGATATATTACCATATAACATTTAATCAAATAACATTCTTTCAATCAATGTACATTGTATCAAAAATCCGTGCATCTCCTGAAATATTTATTTATTCTGATCATCTCTTTATTTTATGGCTCATCTCCATATATCTGCTCATCTCCAATTGATCAATCAAAATATCTCCATCCCATATTTATACAATCTCTACCAACAACTAACATTCACCATTCTATCAACATTATAAACATATAACATATATATAAATACATACATGTGCATATCAATCTTGTGATTTGTATACCTATCTTACTTTCGTATGTTCCTTTTATTCATATAAATTAATCACATATGGATGTATAACATTGTAGCATATAACCGTATATAAGTGAGTTTGATTACTCACCCAGCTAACTGAGATATTTGAAGATTCCTAAACTTCAGCTCTGATCCTATCGTCTAGTCTATTGTCATATATATATAAACAATCATATATCATTATATATACATCAGATTCTATTCCATTCCATATTTTAATGCATGTATATATAATTTTTGTCTCTTTTCTCTATTTGTCAATTCATTCCTAAACTTACTAACTAAAACATTTTATGTAAAACTTATAGCCTCTCTAAAATTAATTCTTAATTTAAACACTTATCTCTTACCTTTTTACTTTCTAGTTCATGTATTTGATTCCTTTATCCTTATTATTCTTTTCAAGTTGGAATCAATGAAGAGTGATGATTAGAAGTTTTTAAAAGGTTTATGGATGGTGATAGGGCTAATTTTACACATTCATTTCATTCATATGTTATTGCATTTTCATGTTTATTTAGTAGATAAAACTCATGTTTTTGCAAGCTTATGTTTATTTTGGTTTTATCTAGGTTTTATACAACGAACATGAAGATGCACCATATTTTGATGGAAAATCGCAACGCTTTAAGCGGACGTTATTTCGGAGACTGGAACATTGGAATCGACAGCATGAAATGAAGTTTTAAGGGCCAAATAAAAGAATGGTTGGGCAGAAAAAGCATCTCGATCGAGATTAGTAGAGTCTCGATCGAGACTCAACCCATGAAGGCA
>CANYCX012127333.1:0-16646 GCA_948193385.1 Breynia disticha f. nivosa | reverse complement strand
TTCATATAAATCAGCAAATAACAAACCATATTCCTTAAATCTACCTTAAGTAAACCTAACCTTACTTACCTTAGCACTTAGGATGATTATTGCAAGAAATAAATCTCCAAATCACTTTCCCTTGCTCAATTCTCAAGTTTTCTCAGCTTTCCCCTGTTCTTTTTGCTCTGGGAAGAAAAGGAAGCAATTGAAGGTTTTTTTGTAAAATTTCTCGAGTGTTCGTTTTATATTTTTTCCAAAAAATAGTGATCCACGCGTGGTGGAATGGTGACTATTTCAGGGAGTTTTTTGGAGAGGACGTGGTGGATTATGAGGAGATATGCAGTTTGGTTAGAAACAGAATCTCTAGCAAACAGAATGAGGTATTGTTATCCCCTTTTGTTAGGTAGGAGGTTAAAGAAGCTCTGGATTCAATGCACCTAAATAAGGCACCTGGAGATGATGGTATGAACCCGACCTTTTTCCAGCGTTACTAGGAGATAATAGGGGAGGATGTGAAAGGGAATGTCTTGGGATCTTAGAGACAGGTGTTATGCCAGCTGAGTTAAATGTGATAAACATTGTATTTATTCTGAAAAAGGATACCCCAAAAGTTTTGGGGGATTTGAGGCGAATTTCCCTCTATAAGGTGCTATACAAAATCTTTGTGAAGATGCTAGCTAATAGGCTGAGGCGAGTTCTAGGAAGTGTAATATCTAAGACGCAAAGTGCTTTTATCCCAAGGAGATTAATCATGGATAACATCCTAATGACGTCGAAAGTTTTGCATTATCTAAAGAGGAAGAGGTGTAACGCCCTGAAAAACATAACTTAAATTTAGCAAAAAATGTAAAAACAGTAGCTGACAATGACCTAGGAAATGACCATAGATGACCGTTCCACAAACGGTTTGGGTAAACTGTTTAGAAGGCCGTTTGACCTGGTGTGATTTTAAAAATAGACGCGTATTTGAAAGAAAGGAAAGCGAGTAAACTTATTTAGGAACCCTAGCTAACACACACTCATGAGAACCTTTCTCAAACCTTAAGAAAACACTTCTAAGCCTTCTCAAACACAAATCTTTACCTCTCACACTTAGATCCTCATACTCCCACAGAGGAAACAACGATTTAGACGAATCATAGGGTTTTGAGGTGACTTGAAGCAAGGAAATTATCTAAACCTAGATGAAACTTATGAGTAATGGAATGAGTTTTGTGTGGGTTATATGGGTTTTTATGGAGATTCTTAAATGTGTAATTGTTTAGCTTAACTTTGTGAGATTGAGGGGAGATTTGAGATTTTAGGGTTTGGGTAATTTGGGGATTTTGTGTAATGAAAGGTATATATGCGAGAATGAGTGTAATGTGTGGTGTATAATGTGAAATGTGACTTGATTTGTGTAAGAGGTAGTGTTCCAAACCCAGAGCGAAGTTGAGCGACGAGCCGACTTCGTAGATGTCGAGGTAAGTACAGCGAACACACTTACCTTTTTATGTCTTGCATCAGTATGGTTAAGTATATGTGATTTAATGTGAGATGTTGAAAAGTTAGGATAAAGTGTCTTAAAACAGACTTAACATTGATGTGTTTTAATTGATGGCTTGGTATGAGAATTGTGATGTGTGATTTGTGATGGAAATAACCTAAATGTAAAAGTGAAACTAGTTGGTTGTGATTGTTGTGATGTGTTATTGTAATTGTGGATGGTAACATGGATATTGTGTGGATTATGGTTCAGAATCATTGGTTGGCTAAGCTAAAGTTAAAATGAGCTATTAAAATGAAACGATAAAATGATAAGTGTGATTATGGTTGATGTGATATGGGTTATGTATAGATGTGTTAATATGTATAAAAGGATGAATTGTAAGTGTTATGTTTTTTTTAGGAAAAGTGTGAAATATGCATAAGTTGTGTTCTTGAGATTTGCTATGATGAATTTAGAAATGCGTGCATTTCATATTTTTTATGTCGTAGGGACATAATATGAGCATTGTTGCATGTTCATAAAAAAGGGAATTTCCATAAGAGCGAAAGCTCTAATTTATGAGGGGCATTGCCACTAGAGTCAAAGCTCAAAATTATTAAGTAGAATTGCCATAATGAGCAAAAGCTCTACTTTATGAGGGTATTGCCACTAGAGCAAAAGCTCAAATCTTAAGGGGAATTACCAATTTAAAAGAGAGATCTCTCAAATGAAACAAAGACCCCAGGTCATGCATTCGTATGTGTTGCATTAGCATTCACGGATGCATTCATACATACTTTGCATTTATGTATTTATGAGCCTAAATATGGAATGAGTATAATTTAAGTTTGTAAGTGATGTTGTGTGTTATGATGAAGTGGACAACACTTTGAATTATGGATTGCGAAATGCGTATGAATTGGTTTTCAAAACGCACAAAGAATGTTGTGTGTTTAAGCTTGAAATTTGGTGTGTTTAAGGGTGTTTTTGTGTAACATTCCATCCTAAAACCTTATTGTTAAGTCAACTAAGATACGATTAGGATAATTAATGAATTAATAAAGAGAAGAGGTAAAATATAAGTTAAATATGCATATTATGAATAAGTTAAGATTTATATGAATTGAGGATTTGACAGAATGAAGTTTGGACGTGAAATTGGCAAGGAAATGACTGAATAACACCCAGGGCGTGCTGGCTAGAAAATAGGATGATCATGCTAAAAAATTAACATGAATGTACTCATAATGATGGGCACAGTCATGCTTAGGTTGGCACGAGACGTGTCGAGGTGCTGAGTGTCTCGAAAAATTGAAAACCTAAGCGACACATGGAAAAATGATGTTAGCACATGTCCTGCTGGGCATGGAACGATCGTGATGGGCCATTTCAGTATATATAGGCTTCAATTTGAGCAGATAACAATCGAGAATAGAAAGGAAAACCAAAGAGAGCGAGAGAGAGCCTGAGAAAGAGAGAAAGAGAGAGAAATACTTAGGAAATTAGTATTATATATCAAATTGATCGTAGAATCGAGCCAAGAGTCATCTGGCATAAGCGAAACAGAAAAGTATGGAGAAAACGGTAATATTTATGAAGTTTTTGTATATGAGAAATATAAAAAAGTAAGTTTAAAGTAAGAATTGTTATAGATTACTGTTCTAAAGGGTTAATAGAGTCGAATAGATGCATGACTAGTAAATTATTGTGGTAATTGATTTTATAGAAAGTTTCGTATATGTTTTTATAGGACGACAGGTTAGGCGGTCAGAGTTGGACCAGATTACATAGAGGCCCGAGTACTTCTGATAGCAGGTGAGTAATCTAACTCACTATTTGGCTAAACTAAAATATGAGTATGAATTGCTATGAATTGCAAATAATGATGATTGTTGCGAATGGATTGATGATTGCGTATGATAAGGAATGCTATTAATATGAAAATAATGATACGAGCGTATTAATATGGTGAATATGGTTAAAATGGAAATGAGGATTTATATGAAAGAAATTGAATAGTATATGAATATGAAAATGAAAAGAAAACAGGTACAGGATATGAAAATATGAAAAGGGAAAGTGAATAGGTACAAGATAGGAAAAATAAACACATTCGTGAATGTTGTAGATGTGTGATTTATAAATGTGTGATATATATACAGTGGTTATAGATTCATAGCTACGGCTGTACAGGATAAGAGCTTCAACTATACAGGATATCAGTACTGATCTCATCTACGGCTGTATAGGATAACAACTACAGTCGTACAGGATCACAGCTTTGGTTGTACAAGATCACAACTTAGGCTGTATAGGTTGACAGCTTCTGCTGTACAAGATTGAATGTTTGGTATGAACGATACTGTTACAGATATAATCATGATTGTTAATAATATGATGGAAAATGATAGAGCATTGTTATGAAACATTGATTTACATAAGATAATTGAATTAAAAGATTATTCATTGAGCTCGCAACTCACACAACTGTAATTTTTATTTCAGGGTTCAGTATTAAGTTCAGATAGTCGTACAATTATACAGGTGGGTTGACTGCTACTCCCGAATCATTTTCTCTCTCTTTATCAGAGTTCGGCCTAGGATGGTTTGAGTGTTGTTGCATGACTGCATGTACATATGACATCTTATGTGATTAGACAGATACAAATGTTTGGTTATTGAGTTGCAGTTATATATGTGGTTTGACATTTGCCTATGATTGATATGGTTGTTAAGGTGTATATTGATAGAAATAGGCTGATATTGCCTAAGAACCTTGATATGATTTATATTATTTACAAGAATATGATTGGTTGAGTATATGACAGGTTACAGTTGTGATGCACAAGTCTACTTAAATGTATGAACTTTGTGTTGTACACAATAGAGGGCGTATTAGATTAACACAAGGCTTAACCCATGGGTGTGTTGACTAAAATGATCTATATTCTAAAAAGATTATGATTAAGCTAAAATTTAAATATATTCATAAATGATATGATGAAATAAATAAGAATATGAAATAGTTTGTTGAACATAAAAATATGTATAGAAGAAAAAGATTTAAATTGATACATACAAGTAAATGTTTAAAACAGTGATTATAGGCTAATTAGGTTAGGATCTTTCAAAATCATTGTTATTTTTTCCATAAAATAAATTGATGTTGTATTGTGAGTTTGAGTGCATTCATTCAAGGAATTATTTTGGGCTTAGCCCAAGCCCATCACTGGATTTAAACTCAAAGAGCACAAAGGCACAATTTCTCTTAATGGTTTGGGCTTAAAAACTTAAAATCAAATTTGCCATGTTTAGGGTTGCATTTCATCTTGTTTGAGCACGTGGGCCTTGGGCCCAGATGGGTGTTGGCAAATTTGTTTGTTGAATGGTTTGCATGCTGCATTCATGGGCCTAATTTTTTGGTTATAAAGGCCTTTTGAGCCTATTTTATTAAATGGTTTGTAAAGGCCTGCTGAGCCTATTTTCTTAGATTAAGTATTTAGTATAGAAATAATGTAGAGTGGAGACCCAACCCAGAAGGAAGGGGAACGTGTAGCCTAATAAGGAAGGATGGAGAGCCCATTTGGAGATGGACTTGAAGCCCGAAGATTATACTATGTAATAGTATAGGCCTAGTTGTAGGTTTATTGGCCCATGACTGCACGTTTAATTTTCTGCACTTAGTCTTTTACATGCTTTTATGTGTTAATGATTGATTGCAACATGTACAACTATTGAATCTGCATTTGCCATGTTAAGCCATAATCAAATTGAAATTAATCCCACAAATAGTAAGTCAAGCAAATTGCCTCCCTAAATTAACAACCTGTCAATACATCGAACATCGAAGCGTGGGTCATGCCAAAGCTGGCATCTTATATTTTCTTTGTGAGGCAAGACTAAGATCTATGCTTTCTATACTGCCATGTTAGAGTGGGGGTAGATTAGTATCATGGTTGGCATATTAATTGTTGGTTTGGACTTAACATGTGTCTGTGCTGGTGCGTCAACACTAGGCAATTAATAGGAAGTGCCTCGACACAAAAGTGCTAGTCCATTAGAAATTGAGAGTCATTTTGGAGAAGTTAATTGGATGAATTCCTACCTAAGTAGCCTAGTTTTTTTACAAAGAAAAAATTGGATCTTGGTCCCATAAAACAAATCACTAACAAGTGGATTATTTAATGGGATATTAATCCGTTGTTGAGTGGGAGTTCTGTGATTAAAGACCTCAGAACTGACCTTCATAATATTTTTCTTTGTAGAACATAAATCCAAATTTGAATAACTCGAATTTTTCCTGCGCTCAATCATTGAAAAGGATAAAATGAAGGGTAGGAAAAGAAGGACCGAAATGAACCCAAAGCATAAGTTGGAGGTGGTACCTCAATAAAAGCCTAGGGAGGTTTTCCAATTCACTTCATGGAAGGGAAAGGAAAAACCAAGAAAGTCCATAAGCTCATGTTGGAGGTCTTACCTCAGCAAAAGCCTAGGATGGTTTTTCAACATATTCGTTTGGACATTTGCTACCATTGCCAAATGAGTGGGCATTGGAAGAGAAACTGTCCAATATTATTGGGAGGGAAGAAGGATGTTGTAAGAACATCTTCTTCAAAGATTTGCGCTGTTGAAATAAATCTCTCTATTTCTACATCGTGGGTATTGGATACCGAACTCGGGTCTCATATTTGTTGCAATATGAAAGGACTAAAAAATAGGAGAGTGCTTTCAAAGGGCAAGGTTGATCTCCGAGTAAAAAAAGAAGCAAGAATTGCTGCCACAGAGATTGGAGACTATACTTTATGTATCCCTTCGGGGCTAGAGATAACATTAAAGGACAGTTTGCATGTACTTGCAATGAGTAGGAACCTTGTTTCAATTTCAACCTTGGACAATGACAATTTTACTTTTGTTATTGAGAATAACAATATGTGTATTCATCATGGTAACGTGTATTATGGAAGTGGACTTCTTAATAGCAGTTTATACGTTCTAGACTTATCAAGTTGTGAGCCCATATACAACGTAGAAAATAAGAAAGATAAGCCTAATAAACTTAATCTTTCTTCCTTCTGCCATTGTCGTTTAGGACATGCAAGAGAGAAACGCTTGCAAAGACTTCATAAAGATGAAACTCTTTGGTCTTTTAATTGGAAATCATTAGAAACTTACAAATCGTGTATTTGCGAGAAAATGACAAAGAATCCTTTCAACAAGAAAGGAGAGAGAACTAGTGGACCATTGGATCTAATACACTCAGATGTATGTGGACCATTAAGTACATAAGCCAGAGGTGGTTATAGCTACTTCATCATATTCATTGATGATTATAGCAGGTATGGTTATATCTATTTAATGAGACATAAATCAGAAACTTTTGAAAGGTTCAAAGGATTTTGAGAATGAAGTAGAAAACCAGTTATGCAGACATATTAAGTCATTCTATCGGATCAAAATGGCAAGTATATGAGCCTAGAGTTTGACCAATATCTGCGAGATTGCAGTATAGTACCACAACTCACACCTCTAGGAACACCTTAGCAGAACAGTGTGTCCAAAAGGAGGAACCAAAGCCTGTTAGACATGGTGAGGTCAATAATGAGTCAAATAGGCCTCCCAATATTGTTTTGGGGTTATGTCCTGGAGATTGCGGCTCATCTAGTAAATAGGTCTCCCACTAAAGCAGCTGAAAAGACATCATATGAGATATGGACCAGGAAAAAACCCAACTTGTCTTTTCTTAGAATCTGAGGATGTGAAGCCCATGTTAAAAGGTTAATATTAGATAATCTTTCATCCAAGACAGTCAAATTCTTATTTGTAGGGTGCCCTAAAGTGACTAAGGGATACTATTTCTACAATCCTAACGAGAACAAAGTGTTTGGTGCTCGGACTGCTGTGTTTTTAGAGAAAGAATTTATTCTTAATAGAAATAGTGAAACTAGTGTACAACTCAAGGTTGTACAAGAGAGTATAGATGCACATATTCCTATAGAGGATACTGATAAGATGGACTTCACTCTACAAGAAGTTGTGGAATAAGAGCCCATTATACAAGTACCTAGAAGATCTGGTAGGATATGTCAGTAACGCGAAAGGTATAGGTTCATTATAACTGACGAATAGGATATCGCAATTGTTAATCATGATGAACCTACTTCTTACCAAGAGGCCATTAAGAGTCCTAATTCAAAAAAATTGTAAGAGGCTATGAAATCTGAAATGCAATCAATGTATGATAATCAAGTTTGGGACTTGATTGATCTATTATAAGGTGCTAAGGTAATTGAATGCAAGTAGATCTTCAAAGAGAAGATACGAGACATCTTCAAAAGAAGAATAATGGTAAAAGGTTTCTAATAAGTTCATGGCAATGACTATGATGAGACATTTTCACCAGTAGTTATACAATCTAAGGAATTTGTCGATCCTAAATATCCTAATAAGGTATGCAAGCTTAAGAGTTTCATTTATGGACTTAAGCAAACATCTAAGAGTTGGAATCTTTGTTTTGATAAATCCATTAAGGAGTTTGAATTCACCAAGAATAATAATGAGGCCTTTGTATATTAGAAGTTCAGTTGGAGCGTAATTGTGTTCTTTGTGTTAAATGTTGATGAGATCCTGCTCATTGGAAACGAAATTTCAGCATTGCAACAAGTTAAGCAATGGTTGAATTTGTGTTTCTCAATGAAAGACTTAGGGGAAGCTGAGGTTATACTTGGTATAAAGATCTATAGAGATAGATCACGACATATCTTGGGACTAAGAAAAGTAAATAGATGAGATACTAAGGCAATTCAGTATGGAATAATCCAAGAAGGGATTATTTCCTTTAGAACAAGGGATCATTCTCTTTATGAAGGACTGCTTGTCCTCGAGAGAAGAGAGAATGCATTAATAGAGTCCGAACTGCATCGGCTATAGGATTTATTATGTATGCTATGTTATGTACTTGGTTGGATGTTGCTCATGCACTGAGTATAACTAATAAGTTCTAGTAAGATCTTGAAGAGGTCCACTGGTTTACAGTTAAGACAATTCTCAAGTACTTGAAAAGGACTAAAGACTTATTCTTAGTGTATACAGGTCAAGAAGAGCTAAGTTTTATAGAGTACACTAATGCTACAACCTCAACAACTAAGGACCATTCAAGAGGACAATTGAGATACGTATTCTTGTTAAATAGAGGAGTTATCAGCTGGAGGAGCTCAAAACAGAGCACAATGGCAGATTCTACAATAGAAATTGAGGGTATAATATTGTCTAAGGCAGCTAAGGAAGCTGCTTGGATCAAAAGTTCATTACAGGATTAGGATTCTTTCTATCTACCTTAGATCCTTTGAAAATTTTGTGTGATAATTGGGCTATAGCGCAGGCCAAGGAGCCCAGAAATCACCACCAATCCAAACACATACTCAAGAAGTTCCATCTCATTCGAGAGATTATCGATAGAGGAGATGTAAAGATGATGAAGGTTCTAGGTGAAGACAATGTTGCAAATCCCATGACCAACCAATTGGTAGATCCAAAGCATGAACATCAAGTTAGGTGTTTTGGTCTTAGGGTTAAGTTTGATTGGGACTAGTGCTAGTGGGAGATTGTTAGTGTAATCCCTAGCCCGATACATTGTTTGTAACCTTTTATTATTGGTTAATAAAATTACAAGGCATTGTTTTATCAATTTGTGTATTGACCTATGGTATGTGTCTGATAAAACTATCCAAGAATATTAATTAAGCGCTTGAGGTATCAAGGTTGTGGACCTTGATAGTAGAACCTGGAAGTTATGAGATTAAAATTCTAAATATCCCTAGTCAATTATTTCCATAGGAATGGAAATGAATTAAGACTAGTATGCACTTTGTAGGCAATTATGTTCTACGGGTCATAGATATGAGATATCTAACAAAGTTCATAGATACAATGTAGGTCATTGTATTTGGAGAGCGATCACTATTTGTAATGTCAAATATCTATCCTTAGACTGAAAATCATTATATCTTTTATTATGATTTTTAGTGTACTTTGACATACGCCTAATGCGACTATAAAAGGTTGACAAGTATGGGTATGATCAAGTATCCTAAGAATTATAAGAAAGAGCATGAGTGAAGTGAAGGGATTGACCCCCTCATGAAAATAAGAGAAGATATCACTGGCCGCTTGATAGACAGGATTGGGAAGAGTGTGGCCGCACACAAATGGAATGATTAGGTCATTCATTCGAACTTATCAATTTTTTCATAGAGATCAAGAAAGTGATTTACCATTAAATAAGGGTGTTTAGGACATACCTTTTGTTAATCATGATATCAAAGGTCAAGCAATGAATTTGAATTGCAGTAGTTGTTGACACCGCTCGCCAGAAATTTAATTTTGGATGGTCATAATGTCTTACTAGAGACCGCCCATGATTTATGAATTAATTAATTGATTACCATTATTAAATAGTACTACAGATTGCACACGGACAATGAAAAACTTAAAGGGTTAATTTTGGAATTTCACCTTGTGTCAAAATTTGGCTGTCAAGCTGAATCGAGCATTTAGGCCAATTTTGATAATTGGGCCAATATGGATGAAAACATAAATTTGGTAATTTTTTATTGTTTTAGGAAAAAGATTATCCAAAACGATGGGATGTCTTAAATTAAGACATAAAAGAGTTATAAGTGGAGTAAAACAAGGAAAGTTTGTCTTAAATTAAGACAAGACAAAATAAAATTAGTTAAAAGAATTTTTCTTTTAATCCCATCTTATCCAAGACAAGAGAGAGAGAAAAAAAAAGAATTTGCATTTAAATTAAAAACTTAACATAATCTTAATTTATTTAGGATTGTTGGTTAAGTATTTTAAAAGATGAAAACTCTTTTCTTTAAAAGAACAAAAACCCTAGCCATAAAAAATACAACTCTCTCTCCTCCTCTTCTCTTCTCTTATCGTGACCTACCTACATGAATTAAGATTTTCATTCTTGATGAATTTCTCAAAGAATATGTGAGATCAAGGGGCTGATCGTATGACTTAATCATAGTGGTGTCATTGGTTTTAAGAGTTTCTCATCTGATTGACAAAAAATAAGGTGTTTCGATTAACTCTTGTGCTAGTGCACTCTTTTTGTTGATCTGTGTGTTAGTTTTATAAAGGGACAATGTTTGGGGTCCTAAAGATGTGTCTTGAAGGTTGCCTCGAAGTATTTTGAGGTAGTAGTTACATTTCTTAATCATATATAGTCGGCCTAGTAAGGATAGGAGGTAAAGATGCAATCTTTTGCTTAAAGATTCAATCTTTATGAATTAGTTTTGATCTTTAGGCCATTATGTTGTTAATTTCGATTTTGGTGTGAATCTTGGATGGTTTTTCTTAATTTTATTAGTTTATTTGACTGCCTTTGTTATTTAGAAGCCTAGAAAACCTAACAATGACAATCATATGATATGTTTATGTTTGTGGTTGTGTTATATGATGTTGTTGCATAATAAAGGTTGCAATGTGGCTTGATAATATGAGTGATTGGATTATTCAGTTGATTGATGAGATGAAGTGAATTATTTGAATTGCATGAAATTTTAATATTGATAATAAATGGCTTGTAATGTGAAGTGTGGTGATTTGTTTAAATTGAATTTGAATGAATTGTGATTGTGATCAAATGGAATTTGGACCTTGGAAATGGAATCATATGGATATGAAATTGCCTATATGGTGTCATGTTGATATTAACCCATGAGATGTGGTTTATGAATGGATATTGTATGGAGAATGAGAAATAAGTGTGAATTTTGTGAATGGAAGTGTATGAATGATTTCATTCCATTTTGTTGCATTATGCATGGGCATTTGTGTGCATGATTGTAAGAAAGAAAAAGGGCATTGACCCGAGAATATGAGCGAGAGCTCAATGGTCATATGTATAATGGGAGTGAGAACACAATGGCTGTATGGAAAAATTAGAGCGAGAGCTTAAAGGTCGAATGTAAAGAAAAATGAGGGCGAGAGCTTTCAGTTCGTAAAAGGAAAGCATTGGCCAGGGGGCGTGCATTATTGTGTGTGAATGCACTAGCATGCATGAAACAATTATGTAGCATTCTTTCATTATGTATATATGAGATTGTGGAATAGTTTTTCCTTGATTTTTGAATCATCTGTTGTGCGAAATGTTGCGATTTGCAAAATTAACATGTTTACATTGAAATGACTGTATTGATGGATGCATGTTTACCATGAGATTTATGTATTGATGAATTCATTAGGTGATTTGCTTGTCTTGTTTGGACATGTTGAGGTTTATAAATTATTTTGGGAATAATTTTTGTGAATAAATATGTGTAAGATAATAAGTGAAAATAATGAACATGGTGTGTATTTGAAATGAGCAGTAGACTGGCATAGACCTCGTGCTCATCAACACGGTCCCCGTGTTAGGATACTGTAATTCCAGTGTGTCAGCACGACCCTTGTGGTCTTCTACACGGGCTCGTAGTGCAACCTCTATAACTTCGTATATCGACACGGTCCCCGTGTTGATACACATGACCCGTGTCAAACCACTGTGATTTCGCTATGCAATTATTATATTTTGACTTGATTAATTGTGATAAATTGATTAATAAAGGATGTCAAATGTTGTTTGGAATAATAAGTGGCATTGTGTGTGATTATTCTATTTGATAATTGAAAATAAGTAAATTGTGAATTGAAGTTATGTGATTATTGTGCTTTGCTGAATGATAGGATAGAACCTTTATGCATAGATTAATAGCCTTAATAATGATGAAAAGAATTAATGTAGGATGAATATGTGAATTATGTGATTATGAATTGGTGCTATTGAATGTGTGAATGCGTAAGGTAGTTGATTAAAGATTGAATGAATGGAGTTTTACATGTAAACTTGATGCATGCAAATAATGGAATAGATTTAAGGAAATGGATTAACTGCATAACAATTAGAAAAGAATAAAGACAAAGTCAACTAAAATTGTGTGTGCTTGAATATACAATTACATTGGGCTAGATCGGTTTAGATAGTAACATGGGGTATTCACTCAGTGAGTTTTAATACACTTATTTGTTTGCATACAAATGTTTCATGTATGCAGGATTAAAAGGATTTCCACGAGCGAGATTAACGAAGCACATTTATGAAAAAAGAATTGAATTGTAAAGGATTTTGAATAAGTTGTTTTACTTTGTGCATTGTATTCTATTTGATGCATTGTATCTTAAAAATCCACATGTATACATTCATTGAGCATTATACTCTCTTTTTTAAAAAAAATATATTCATGTTTTATAATGAATTGAAAAATAATAAGGATTTAATTTTTGGCATCACACATACTTATCACCCTATTACAAGCAAGTTAGGTGTATGTCAAAGTAAAAAAAAATCCATCTAGAGTTTAATAAAGATTTTTGGTCAAAGAAATCTGATGTAAGACTTACATATCATTACTACTTATGACTTAAAACCATGTAGTGTTTTCATTAGCAGATCTAATAAAAATACCATCTCCTAGTCATGTATCCATGATTTTTGACTGACATCCCATGTCCTTGTGTTCTGTAGGACCAAACCCACTAAGTCAGAAACAACATGTTAGTCTTAGTTCATCTGTTATTCCTATAGTATTTACCGACTAAGGATATTTAGAACATAATCTCTTTGCTTGAAGGCCCTATAAGCATATGCCTCACATATGCTAGCTTAAGCTATGAGAAACACATTCATGGAAGTTCTATCATAATATGCACAGAATAAACATCACAAAACTAAAAATTCCTTAATTTATTAATTGAAATTAAAAGAAACAATGGTTATTAGTCTAGTACTAGCAATAACAATGATGCTATTCTATTTGAAAAATACAAGGGCCACCTACCAAAGAGCAACGAACTTGATTTTCCATGACCTCATAGGCAAAAATTTTAAAGTATATATCGATGATGTGGTGGTAAAATTAAAAAGAAAGAATGAGCACATTGGCCTTCTAAGAGATGGGTTATGAAGGTTAAGGAATCACCAACTAAGACTAAATCCACTGAAATGTGCTTTTAGAGTTAGGGCCAAAAATTTCTTAAGTTTTTTGGTTCATTAGAGATGAGTTCATATGGAATTATAGAAGTTCTTAGGAAAGCTAAACTATCTAAGAAGGTTTATTTCTAACCTTGCTAGCAAAACACAAGGATTTTCAAAAATTCTAAAGTTAAAAAAGGAAGAGGAGTTCATATGGAAACGATGACATCAAGAGTCATTTGAATAAATCAAAGAATACCTGACAAAGCCTCTTGTGCTCATGCCGCCAAAGAAGGATCATGCTTTGAACATTATACCGTCGGAGGGGAGTCCATTGGGAGCACCTTGAAACAAAACAATGAAAAAGGTGATGAACAGGCAATTTATTATCTCAACAAAATGTTAAAGGACACTGAAGTCAGGTGCCTACACATAAAGAAGGTTTGCCTTATGTTATATTTTGTATGTACTAAGTTGAGACATTATATGATTAAAAGTTTAACCTATGTGATATCAAATATGGATTTCATTAAGTACATGTTGATAAGGTCCATTGTAACTGGAATGAAATGTAAATAGGCATTGACCTTAGCAGAATTTGCATTGTAGTACATACCTCAAAAGGCTGCGAAGGGACAAACTTTGGTAGACCATCCTAGTCCAAACAAACCTAATGAAGAGCCCACCTTGAAAGTTTTTTTTCTGGAAGAAGTTCCTTGGGCACTCAAATTTGACGAGTCTATCACAAAGGAATTAGCAGGGGCTAGGATAGTAGTTAAATCCCCTGAGGATGTAGAGACATCCTTGGCTTTCAAGTTAAACTTTTCCTGCACCAACAATCAAGCTAAGTATAAGGCTCTCATAATTGGACTGGAGATATTGAGAATGTAGAGACATCCTTGGGCACTCAAATTTGACGAGTCTATCACAAAGGTTTCTCACTATGCACAAACTGTGTTGGAACAAATGAGTGGAGAATATTGCTGTAGTATCTTTTTTCCTGACTCTATATTTTACCGCGACCATACATCTATTGGGTGATTTTTAAGAACTAGAGTTGGATCACGTCCCAATAAGCCAGAATTGGGAAGCTGATAACCTAGAGAGAGTAGCTTCTGGGATCGATATGTCAAAAGAACTTATACATAAATTCATCCTAATTCACAAATGAAACCATCTGTTAATCAAAACTAGAGGTATGTCTATTGACATGTAGATGCAGATGTAGCATGGTATTGGAGAAACCCAATAAAGGATTACTTGACAAACCATCGACCAAAGATGCCATATACGGTTAAGGTACAAGCACTACAATACCTTTTGATGGATAATACACTTTATTGCAAAGGTTTTGATAGACTCCTACTAAAATGTTTGGCATTTCCAAAGGCCATGAAAGTTATGAAACAGGTGCATAAAGGTGTGTGCAGAGCACACCAAGCTAGTAAAAAGATGAGGTGGCTAATTAGAAGGGATGGGTATTACTGGTGTCAAATCTTAAACACTTGCACGGAATATGCTAAAGAATGTAAGCAATGTCAACAACATGGCAAGATTCAAAAAGTACCTATAGTAGAATTGTATTATATTGTTAGGCCATGGCCATTATGTTGATGGGCCACGAACCTTATTGGGAACATTTATCTAGCCTCATCAAAAGGTCACACCTTCATTATAGTGGCCACTGATGTCTTCACTAAGTGGGTAGAAGCAAAACCAATGAAGAAATTAGAATAGGTTAATGTGATTTAATTTATCAAGGAAAACATAATAAACAAGTTTGATATTCCTTAATCCATCATAACTGGCCAAGGTACAATGTTTACTGGAGAGTTAGTCATAGCATTCAAAAAATACTATGACATCAAGATAATTAGATCAATGCCTTATTGTGCATAGACAATGTTCAGACCAAGGCTTTCAAAAAGGTAATTATACGGATCTTGTAGAAAATGATGAAAGAGGCATACCTTGCTATTAGAAACATTGTGGGTTTATCGTACCTCTAAGAGAGATGCCACTGGCATAAGCCTATTTAGTTTAACTTACAGGCATGACGTCATGTTGCCAATGGAGGTAGTGGTTCCATCTTTGAGGGTGTTGATAGGGCCAATAATGCACATTTATTCTACTCATTTTTAGGGATCTTCATGACATTCTATTAGAGAAACCGTGTGATTTTATAAGCTTATCATTCGTTTTGGTTTTATCTAGGCACAATCAAGAAATGTGAAGATTTCGCTACGTTTTGATGGAAAACAAAGGCATATCGAGTTGGGTCATTTTGGAGTCATGAAGTGGAACCCAAAGGACTTGGTTTGGCTTGAAAGTGGCACATGGAAATGAAGGGAAAAGTTGGCAGAAAGTGAGTCACGAATGTGACTCAACACAACCACGTTCGTGACTCACATAAATGGAGCTGAAATTTGGCCAGAACACTCACCACGAACGTGGCTCACTTGGACCACGAATGAGGTGCCAAACGTGACTTGCAGATGTGCTTGAAAAGTGGGCAGAATAGGTGCCACGAACGTGGTTCATATGAACCACGAACGTGACTCATGCTTGGGATACATTTTCTGGATAAAAATAGAGTCACGAACGTGACTCATATGAGTCGCGAACGTGACTCATATTCTGGAGGCAAAAGTCAAGCTCAAAATTTAAGGAAAAGTTGGTCAGAAAGCATGTCACAAACGTGACTCAATAGAGTCATGAACATGATTCATTCTAGAGCTAAAATTGTTGGGCAAAACATAAACCACGAACGTGGCTCATGTGAACCACGAATGAAGAGCTGAAAGTGGCAAATGTGACTCAACTAAAATGGCCCAAAATGCCCTTAAAATGAATGGTTTAAGTGGGGGTATTCTTGACACTTCACAAGGGGCTGAAAGGAGGTTATAAAAGGGTTGTTTTAGGGTTAAGAGGTGACTTTTTGGCTGGGAATTTTGGAGAGCATTGTGGAGAGTTTCAAGGGTTTTTCCTTCCATCTTTCTTTAGTCATGTCTTTTTTATTTATCTTTGTTATGTTTTTAGTTTTAGCCATGATAGGCTAGACATTTTGTTGGGATTTTCCTAAGATGTAAATAGATTATATGCTTGGTTACTTGTTGGATTGGAGGATTGTGCTTGAATGAAATATCTTTTGCTTGAATGTTGATTATTTGATTG
>CANYCX012126626.1:0-11875 GCA_948193385.1 Breynia disticha f. nivosa | reverse complement strand
ACTTTACCAGTTGAGTCAAGCCTCCTTGGCAGTTAATAATATATTAATAATATACGTCTAGTTAGAATTTGAATTCACTACAAACCTTACCTCTATCTCAACAAACTAACGAACTTTAATTTAAACTTTAACAACTTTAATATTTTCTCTCAAGTTGGATCATAGTTATCATGACTAATTTAAAATATAATTTATAATTAATTTAAATAGATAAAAAAATAAAAAATTATACGTAAAAATATTTAAATTCATATATAAAGTTTACATTAAGTTTATATTATATCTAAACATATAAAAAATTTATTCCATACAAAATGTAATTAAAAAAATATTCTCTATCCCAAAAAGATTGTTAATTTTTTATTATCACAAATATTAAAAAAAGTGATGTAATTATTAATTTACCCTTAATTAATGATATTAAAAATAATAAATTAAGGAGTAACAATTGTTTTGGAACTTACAAAGTGCTATTTTGTGTTAATCTTTCGAGACAGATGGAGTAAAAGTTATTAATATGCAAAAAATTGAAATATTTTACAAATTTAAAATAATATATTATATGTGTATTATAGAGTTGAGCATAGGCTTTTAAATGAGCCGAGTTTTAGAGTAATTGAGTTCGACTCGTTTAAAATTTTACGAGTTTGAACTCGAGCCGAGTTTTATCAAGCACAAATTTTTGTTCGCGAATAGACTTGTTTCAATTTTGCGAACAAACGAGTATGTTCACGAATTTTCGATCTTTGCTAAACAAAAAATTAATAAACAATTTTATTATATGTAAAAATTAAAAATTAACAAATTTATTAAATATTATTAATATTTTTTTATTTTTTATATAATAAAATTATTATTTTTAATTAATATAGTAAAATTTATTGTAACTTATTATATATTTTATCAAAATATAATTTTATTATGAAAATAATTCACTTTTAAATTAATCATATATAAATTTGAAATATAAAAAAAATAAAAATTACATATTAATAAAAAAAATCGAACATGTAATCGAGTTATTCATAAATGTTAAACGAAAATGTTCGCGAGCTTTCGAGCTGAGTGTTGCCTTGTTCAGACTTGACTCGTTTAATTATTCGAAACTAATATTTTCTTCACAAAAAAACTTGATTATAAATGAACCGAACTCAAACAAATTTTTATCATTGGATTCATTTATACCCTAGTTGAGCATATTTATTTTTACAAATAAAAATAGTAATAAAATAATATAATATAGATGTAAATATAAGCGTCCCATAAAACAAGGGCATTTGCGCCATTTCGCCAAAGCCCTAGCAAGTAGCGACACTAAACCCTTCAAAACTCGCACTCCACTCTTCTTCACATACAAAAAACACAAAGCAAACGATGAGACCACCAAGAGGAGGCGGTTTCCGGGGAGGAAGAGACGGCGGTCGTGGTGGCCGAGGGGGACGTTTTGGCGGTGGAGGACGCGGTGGTGGTCGCGGCTTCGGTGGTGGTGGGTTTCGTGACGAAGGACCTCCTTCTGAAGTCGTAGGTTTGTAATATTTAATTTTTTTTTGTAAGAGTTTAATTTTGTGTAGTTTATTGATCTGTGGCTTGTTTGTAGTTAATGAAGTTTTTTCTGTTTTGTTAGAGGTTTCGTCATTCTTACATGCTTGTGAAGGAGATGCAGTTACAAAGCTGACAAATGAGAAAATTCCGTACTTTAATGCACCTATTTTTCTTCACAATAAGACCCAGATTGGCAAAGTTGATGAGATTTTTGGTCCCATTAATGAATCTGTAAGCCTTGTTTTTGTGTTATCTTTGTTTTGTTGGTAAAGTTTGTGGCTTTGTTATTATTCTTTATTTTTGTTGGTTGATGTATTTGTTGTGTTTTGATGGTTTGGCATGTTTGTTTTGTGTTGTGCAGTTGTTTTCAATTAAGATGATGGAAGGTATTGTGGCTACTTCGTATGCGCCTGGTGATAAGTTCTACATTGATCCCAATAAGCTTTTGCCACTTGCAAGATTTCTTCCACAACCAAAGTATGCTTCGTTTGTGCTGTTTTGTTCTCCTTTTTTTTAATTGTTTGTTGAGTACAGATTAGAAAAAGTAGTGATTGCTTAAGTAAAAGAACACACAACCAAAATGTAGTTGCGGGAATTTGTATTTCTGTTTGTAAGTTGTTTCATTTTCTGACATTAGGGATTCACTTCATTTTTGCTGATAAATTTGGATAATAGTTGCAGGGGAGATCAACATGAAATAGTGCATAAAGTTTTATTACTTGTACTACCTCGTTTTAGTTTGCTTCTACGGTTCGCAAATTCTTGTGATACAATTGGGAAATGACTGTTGTAGTCTCCAGTGTTGAGGTTGCATCAGTATTAGAAAGTGGTAGAGACATTATTGTTGAGTAAACATAGAATAGATTCAGGTTCTAGATTCTTGTAAATTGTGCTGGTTAGCTATACTAGTTGAGTTATTCTACTGAAATTTTTTCTCTATGCACTTTATGTGCTTCCAGTGCATTATTGATCTGGAATGAATAAGAGAGAAACTAACGCTTATGTATGCGAATCTGAATACATGTTTTTGAAGCTTGTTGAGTGTCATTATATGTTGTCTTTTTCTCTAGGGGACAAGCACAAGCAGGCAGAGGTGGCCGTGGAGGTGGCAGAGGTGGTCGTGGAGGTGGCAGAGGAGGTGGTGGATTTCGTGGAAGAGGTGGTCCAAGAGGAGGTGGCAGAGGTGGTCCGCCAAGAGGTGGCCGCAGTGGTGGCTTTAGGGGCAGAGGAAGATCATAAAACGTCATTGTTCACTAATTATGCTCATTTTATACAGAGTTTTCATGTTGTGCACTGGAAAATTAACAGTCAATGTTTGATGATTCGAATGTCGACTATCTGTTGCTTGTAGCGTAAAATATTGTGGCATTTTGTGCCATTATTGTTACGGCAAAAATGCTGAGTCTATAAAAGTAACAGAAACTAAGTAGTTCCGTGAAACATTTCTTAATTAGATTTCTGAGTTCCAACTCGAAATTGTAAAATTTTGAATTAAATGGAAATGTCATTGAATATTCTTTGCACGCAGGAAAATGATCTGAATGAAGAAATCCATATTGTAAGACACTTAATTTGGTAAGTCCAAATCAAAAATAATATATTATTAACAAAATTATCATTTTAAAAAAAATTATCAAATTTGCCAATTGATGTATTTTTCAAGTTTTAAAAATAAGATTAAATTCATCATAAAACTATATAATATGAACTTTGATTAATTAAAAATCACTATATCTTTTTAAAAAATTAAAATAGTAATATATAGTGAGAATATAATTATCTTTTCATGCTAATTAAAAAAGTTTTTTAGTTGAACAATGAATTTTTACTTTTCCGCTTTAAGGTAAGGGAAATAGCTTCCTTTCTATTAAGAGAGGTGATGAAAATATTAACCAAACAATGCCATAGAAACTAGTTGTTCACTCTAAATGGGGAAAAAGGCTTTATTCTCATGTTTCTATATTAACCCGATAACTTCAGAAT
Organism: Breynia disticha f. nivosa; assembly: GCA_948193385.1. NCBI lineage: Eukaryota > Viridiplantae > Streptophyta > Magnoliopsida > Malpighiales > Phyllanthaceae > Breynia > Breynia disticha. Next base: position 8,350 of record CANYCX012126626.1, on the reverse strand, counting down.
TCCCCACTTCTCTTTTCAAGAGAATTCATTTATCATCATCAGCTTCATTGTGATGGAACTTAACCAAACACATATAACAAAACCTCATTGAATTACTAACAACAATTGGGAGAAAACACTTGAGCCTCCAACTTTATTCAGAGTAACAATTGCATCAGGCTTCCCAGCCTCGAAGAACTGTGGCTCGCGCTACGCGGTTTACTCCTAGACTGAACGCTCCCATGCGGAGATCGCAGTTGTGACTATGACACATCTCCTTCACTGCTTTAAAACCTTTGTTCATGTATGTCTTCAGCTCATTGTTAACTTTCTCTTCATCCCACAAAAAGCCTTGGATGTTCTGCAATGCTCATTGTGTTAAAAAGAAACATTTGGTCGCTTCCATTTACGCTGCGAAATCGAATTAGCTAGTTCCAGATTCGGCATGAACACATGAATCGTAACAGTACTTTTGAAATCGAATCAAATCAATACGATCGCTCAATTCCAGATTAATAGTAACGGTGATGCAGCGAAACTGATAAGCTTGTGCATGAAAGTGTAAGGTACCTGAACCCATTCGAAGTAACTAACAGTAACTCCTCCGGAGTTGGCATATATGTCAGGAAGAATAACAACACCTTTCTTTTTCAAAATCTGCAAAAAGACACTGTAATCAGCAACGATAATTCAGATTCTGCGAGTGATTTTATAGCGCGAGCAAGCATTAACCTCATCAGCCTCTGGATCAGTTGGATGATTAGCTGCTTCGATAATAAATTTGGCTTTAATATCGTTTGCATTTTCCCTTCAACAGAGCAAGATATGAATATAGTTAGAAAGATCCACAAGAATCCAAGTTCTTATAAAAAATGGCTTCTGATATGAGATTCAAGTAAACCTGTTGATGACACCACCAAGGGCTGCTGGAATGAGAATGTCACAGTCCTCAACTAGTATAGATTGAGGATCGATTGAATCCGCTCCATGGAATCCTTTCACACCCCTTTGCTCCTTCGTATGCTTGAGTAAGCTTGGAATGTCGATACCATTGCTGTTCTTGATAGCGCCGGAGATGTCACTGACAGCGATGATTTTCCCACCTTGTTCACTGATAAGTTGAGCAGCCCAGGAACCGACATTGCCGAAACCCTGCAACGTACCAGATTCGCTACGTTAACTGAATTTATCAACTGGCACCATATTATATGCATCGTTCAGAGTAAATTTCTGCGAAGCTGACAGTCTACCTGAATGACAAATCTTTGTCCAGATACAGCCTTTCCATAATCGTTCAGTAAGGCCTCGGTAGCAAAGAGCACTCCGCGTCCTGTAGCAGCATCTCTGCCAAGTGATCCACCAAGATCCTAATTTGAAGGAAACAACGAAATGAATTGTCAAGCAACATATTGGCTATATTAATGATCTAAGAGGTCAAGTTCAACATCAGTACTGTACAAAAATTGTTGCAAAACAGATGCAATGTGATCTCAGATTAGAACAAAGAAAGGCTATTAATAAGAAAAATCACAGAGCAATCTAAATATGAATATCTACATGAACTTACTATAGGTTTTCCGGTCACTACAGCCGGTGAATACCCATGAAATTTGGAGTACTCATCAAGAATCCATGCCATAGTCTGCAAAACAACAGAACAAGTATGCATTATTTACAATCATAGATCCGATTTTGCAGCTCTAGCAGCAGATGTTCAATTCTGCACCAACCTGTGGACCAGTTCCCATATCCGGAGCCGGAACATCGGTGTGGACTCCTATCAGATCATGTATCTTTTGAGTGAAAACTCTAGTAAGCCTTTCAAGCTCAGAAATGCTCAAATCCCCTGGACTGCATCCAATCCCACCTTTAGCCCCACCATATGGAATATTTGCTACTGCTGTCTTCCATGTCATTAGTTGAGCTAGAGCATTCACTTCATCTGGATCAACCTAAAACAATTCTCAAAAAATGAAACAATCTGCCATCTAGAGTGGAAAAATATGATCTTCACAAAGTTGCAAAACAAAAATTTGAGAAATCAATAGTAGAATCCACTAAATTTCACAGGAAAAATGAAAAATTGCATCAAAATCACAATATTTCTAACAATGTAATACCTGATCTTTCATAGGGATTCATAATTTCAGAGCTAAAAAAGCTATACCTCAGGGTGATATCTTATGCCTCCCTTCATAGGACCTCTAGCATTATCATGTTGAACCCTAAACCCCACAAAAGATGCCAAAGTTCCATCATCTTTTGGTATAGTACATTCAACCTACAATTTAGCTCAAACAAAACCAAAAAAACAAGAGTAAACAACCTAATATATAGACCAAACCAACACGAAAAACCATGAAATAAACTAAAACAAACATATGAATCAACACAATACTAAAGACCGAGAAAGAAACATTCTCACCTTAATTTCTCTAAATGGAATAAGCAAACTTTTCTCAAGCTTTGAGTCCAAACCGAGAAGCCTTGAAGCCAACTTAAAGTTTCTATTTGTAGCTACTAATGCATTCATGGTTTCTGCAGAAACACTTGTCTGAAAAGCTGAAAACAAAAAGGGTCAAGTCTTTTCCTAGTTTTCAGAAAGATGATGAGAGAAAACAACCTTAATTTGAATTATATGAGGTGATCATGGGAAGCATTTATAACAAGCAGTCAAAATGAAGTTTGAAAATAAAGAAATAACAAGTTGCCATAATTGATGTGTCAGAAAAGAAAATTTATGTAGTGGTGGAGAAATATAAAAGTGGTAATTGATGAGAGGTAAGTGAAAGTCGAGATAGAGAGAGGAGGGGCAAAGTTTGGCAGGTTGCAGAGTCTGCTGTTACCCATTATAATAAGTGTTTTACTCCGAACTTTTTAATTAGCAAGAACCGATTTGCTGACATGTTTCCGCATAAGATGGCTGAAAACACACAACTTCTAACACAATTTTTCCTATGTAGATTCAGGGGCAAAGAGATCAGCCATGTAGATTCATGGTAAAGAGATTAACGAACATATTAAGAGTACGGAACTCGATATTTGATCCCGTATTGATGATAGGTCTTTGACCTTGCTGATTCGTCAAACTCTCGTACGTGAACTAAACTGACCCTTTTGTAAAATTTTGTAAAAAAAAAAGAACTTGAAACACATTCAAATGAAACACCACGTTTCTATTATTCTCACTTGCTTTGGATTTAGACAAGAATACATAAATAAAGCCAGATAGTTGTCATCCATGGAGATTAGGATTAATTAATTATTCTTGGGAGTAGAGATCAAGTGATTAACTACTATTTGGGTTTATTACTACTCCCTCCGTCCCATTTTAAGTGTCACAGAAGTGCACTTTGATTGTCTCAAAATAAGTGTCACAAACTAATTTTTCAAAATAATGTTACTAAAATACCAACATATATTAATGATAGAAGCTTATATTCCCAATAAATATTTACTTCATGACCAATCACACTCTTTTGTATAATTCTAATACAAGGATAAATTTGTAAAAGTTGCTATATTAAATGAGATTTCTTAAAATGTGTAATAAATAAAAAATTGACACTTAAAATGGGACGGAGGGAGTGTGATTGGTGGTTAGGTTAATCCGGTTTGGGGAGAAATTCTGGGTGGTTAGGTTCCATTCCCCTTTCAAGCGGCGTTGTAGTGGATCGAACCGCAATCTGTCCTTCTAAGTTCAGTCCTAATTACCACTGAACTAAGACACACTTAGTAGAGACAAAGAGAGTATGTTAAAAGCAGAAGATTAAGTATAGTGAACTTACCTCGAGACAGTGCAGAAATTGGAACCCAAAAACAAGGCAACTCCAAGCAGCAATGTAACGAATCTATGAATTAATGGCACAAACTAAGACTTTATATATAGAGAGAATGAGAATCAAATTCCATAAAATAGATTCTCAAAGACAAAATCATGCGTATCTCCAAAGATATTGCAAAAACCTAATCCAAATATTTATTGACTTATATAAACACACCATAATATATGGTCCATATAGTAACAATTTGGACCCCAATTTGCTCAAATTGTAAGCTTATTGTATCTCCAATAACAAACTCATTCCTGTTGGGACCTAATTCGAAAGACGGATTTTTCAACGATTGAATAAGACGGGACATAGAATAACTTATAGCTTTAAGAGACAGAGTGACAAATTTTATATATTTTTTAAACAGGAAGATGATGAAAATAAGAAAGTCATAATTCGACTTATATCCATCCTATTCTCATATATATGTATATCACAGCGAATATCTGTGACAAGAATAAGATACCCCTACGTAGGAATTTGGTTCTTCCATTCCATCATGTTGTACCCAGTAGTACTCACTACCCTCCATTAATGTTCCTAAAGTAGCTTATTGCTTTCGACAGTGTGTTACACATCACAAAATATATATAAATATTAACTCGCAACATTAATGAAAATAATCATAAAAATGCTTTGTTTCCTCACAGGTTTTATTCGAATAAAGAGACGTGGATCACAAAAACCTGAGCAGGGTTTTCGGCTTTGCTAATGTGGTTGCATCAACGTGAATCCTACGCAAAACCCATATAGGTTGCAGAAAGAAAACAATCATTGTAGTACAATTTTCAAGTTCAAGTGGGGTTTTTTATAGAGATAATTTAACAAACCTATCACACAACGTTTACAGAAAATAATCAATAAGTTTGTTAATTAAAAAAAAATGATAATTCAAATATTTTATATTTAAAAAATAGTCAAAGCATAACTAATTGAATCTACAGACACGATCATGCGTAATTTATGATTCTTAAAATCTCTCTCAATTTAAATTTCCATATCTAACAAATCTTTATTTTCAGAAACTCATTATGAAAAAAAAAATACTCAATCAACACAATTATCAATTGCAAAAAATAAAAAAAAAAATTCAAACATGACTTTTTTTCGAAATCAAAGAAAATTGATTCAGAATCATGTTTGAAGAAATCAAATAGTGTGCTTCAACCCAGGTATGAAATCAAGTGAAATCATTCTTATTGATTGTAATTTTAAGTCAATTTCTATCAAATTTTCATAATCCCACCATTTTTTGGATTTTTCACAACGGAAATAAAATCTTAAAGTTTTTGTTTTCCAAAGTTCACAAAGGTTCACATTATCAAGTTCAAATAAACATATTCATGTATTTGATAACACGTTATAAGGTTCACAAAGGTTCACATGCACAAGTTCACACAAACAAAATACTCAATTTGACCACTCGTTCTAAGGTTCACAGAGGTTCATATGCACAAGTTCACAAAAAAAACTCAATCACTTCACACTCGTCCTAAGGTTCACAAAGGTTCACATTCTCAAGTTAAAAAAAAACTCAATTTAAACACTCGTTCTAAGGTTCACATGCTCAAGTTCACAAAACATATAATCAACTTAACATATATTTTAAGGTTCACATTATCAAGTTCACTGAACAAAAAAACTCAATTAAAATACACGTTTTAAGGTTCAAGTAAGTTCACAAAGAAAATACTCAATCATATCACAAAACGTTCTAAAATTCACAAAGGTCACATGATCATGTTCTAAAAAAAATACTCAATTTGAGCATACGTTCTAAGGTTCACAAAAGTTCACAGGATTAGGTTCACAAAAAAATACTCAATCACATCTCAAATGTTCTAACGATTTTGCAGATAATCGATGAGAGAAAGTTGCGATGCAAAAAAATGATGGATATGCGACAGCTGGAAGATTGCGGTACGAAAAAAGGAAACAAAATTTATGGTGAATGGTTTCGCTTCTTTTTTGCAATATTCGCGTGAAAATAGGAATGATATATTGATATGACTAAAATTTCAATTTCAAAACTTAAAATGTTATTTTTATAATATAAATTTTAAAAATGATTATATTTATAATTAACCAAACTCACATGCTATTTTTACAAAAGGAAACTTAAAAACTGACACTGGGGTAATTGGCACTTTTTATAGGAAGCTTACGTCCAAGTTTTTTAGTTTTTTTAAGTCCATGGGCCCGTACACACATGAGTATTGGGTTTTCTACATGCCTGACAACCTATGGTGGCGGAATAACAATGCAAAACACATAGAAAAACAACCCAAGATCTCACCAAATGTGATTTAACATCATAAAAGGCCTAAAGATCAAAGACTAGTTAAGAAAAATTAAAACTTTAATTAAAGAAAGCATGAATACCTTTCTTCCTCTTGTGGTCGAATGTGTATGCACTAAAAGAGTAACTATTACCTCAAAATATTTCGAGGCAGCCTTCAAGATACCTCCTTTGGACCCCAAGCATTGTCTCTCTACAAAACTAACACACAGATCAACGAAAAATTGTACTAGCGCTAAAGGTTAATCGAATCACCTTGATTTTCTGCCAAACGGATGAAGAACTAGTGAAAGCAGTGGCACCACACTGACTATGTCCTATAATCAGCCCCTTGATCTCACATTTTCTTAGAAGAAAAATGCAAGAATCAATTTGTTGATTCTTCTTGGAGTGTCACAACAATGAGGGAAAAAGAGAAGGAGAGAGAGATATGTATACGACTACGGTTAGGTTTCATTTAAAGAAAAGAGTTATTATCTTTTAAAATACTTAACCAACAATCCCAACTAAACTAGGATTATGTTAAGTGTTTAATTTAAATACAAATTGTTTTATTTTTCTCTCTCTTTGTCGTGGATAAGATAGGATCAAAATAAAAATCCTTTTAACTAATCTTATCTTGTCTTATCTTAATTTATGACAAGTTTTCTTTGTTTTTCTCCGATTATAACTCTTTTATGTCTTAATTTAAGACATCATATCCTCTTAAATAATATTTGTCCTAAAATCATAAAAAGTTACCAAATTTATGTTTTCCATCCATATTAGGCTCAATAACCAAAATTGGCCCAAATGTCCGATCCGGCCTGACGACCAGACTTTAACCTAATGTGAAATTCCAAAATTACGCTTTATTGCTTTTCATTGTCTGTATGCGATCTGTAGGACTATTTAATAATGGTAATGAATGTATTAATTCATAAATCATAGGTTGTCTCTAGTAAGACACTATGATCATTCAAAATTAAATAGTTGACTAGCAGTGTCAACAGCCCTATTACAATTCAAATTCATCCATTGACCTTTGATATCATGTGTAACGGCCCAAAATTTTGATTTAATTAAAAATTTAAATAAAATACATAAAAAAATGAGGAAAAATTTTTCGTATTTTATTGTGGGAAATAAATTGAATGGAAAAGTTGAGATTTGATTTAGATTAGAGCGGGAAAAATAGAAGTTTGGAGGGATTAAATAAGGTAGGTATTAGTGTGGGCCGACTACGAATCAAGTGGGCCAAACCCTTGTAACCCTAAAAACCTTTCCCTCTTTCCTTTCCTCCACAATTTTCACGTCACTTCCTTCCTCTCCTCCCATCCCAGTCGAAAATCTCTCTTCCTCCAGCAACCCACGTGAATTTCTGAAGCTAGGGACATTTTGGAATCGATTTTGGATTGAATTTAGGTAAGTTAACATTCTTTCTCTTCCATTCTCGTTTTGTTCGAAACTCTAGTTTCCAACCCTTATAACTCTTTCGATTTAGCTCCAAAATGAGCAAATGAGGGCTTGTTGGAAAGCTTAAAACATCTAATACCCATTGTTAACCATGTTTGGTTGTGAATCACTGATTAGGAATCTAAAAACGTGAAGGAAGAGGGACCCCTGCAAAGTGACGAAGTGGAGTTTGTGAAAATCGGAGTTCTCTCGTGTTTGGACGTTTGGGTAAGCTTAACTAGAGTCCATTTGCAGTGTTTGAAGTGTTGAATTGTTTGGGTGTTACAATGTGGGTGAGTTTGAAGCAAGATTAGGGAAATTTGTTAGGTTTGGAAGAGGGAAATGCGAACTAGGATAGTGAAGAGTGTTGAGAGAGTAAGGAACATCTAGATATACCTAAAAAAAATTGTCTAGGACAATAATGGAGGTTAGGTATGAGAGAAATTAAGAATGGTGGTGGTAGGTAACACATTAATTGAGAGGTTTAAAGGAAAAGTGAAAGAGAAATGAGACTAATGTAATAATGCATTCATATAAGTAATTCACATTCATATCACATAAATTGAACGAATATAAATTAATGTGAATCTATAATGTTTATGATGGGGAATTCGAATCGCAATGGGTGTAGACCCCAAAAATAAAATCTCATTTTTAATTTAACTTACGCTCTTTATAAAATAATTATGAAATCAGAGTTTATTTCGAATATGAGTTAGAGGAGATAGAAAATTAAATACAATTTTCTTAAAATAAACACGGGCCCAAATCGATTATAACAATAATATAAAACATAATTCAAATT
>CANYCX012126489.1:0-14706 GCA_948193385.1 Breynia disticha f. nivosa | reverse complement strand
TACGTTAGTGTATTTTTTAGGGAATAACGTATGTTATTCCCATGAATAATGTACGTTATTCAATGCTGGCATCCCAGAAGTTGAATTTTGTAACGTAAGTTAATTTTGACAATAAACATATGTTATCAGGGCTCTAGACATGTCATTAAATGCCTGAAAACAACTTAAAACAGGACATAACTCCTTCCCAACAACCAAAACTCTCTCTCAACTTCCAAACCACCTGACCTTCCAAACATCAAACCTACAAATAAACCTCAGAATTTTAGCGTATTAACAACGCATTCATCCTCAAATCGAGCCTTCCTCCCTCTAGGTTTCCAAGTGATGGGAATCAAGGTAAATCCTCAATCTTGAGTTGAAATGTGATGGAAAATAGGTACATTTGGTAGGGTTTTGATAGGTTTTTAACATAGAAAATGATTCTATAAGCCTTTAATCCTAAAACATATGATTTGGTGAGATTTAAGAGATTAGGGTTTTAGGAAAGTTTTAGGATTTGGGTAGAAATATTATGGGAGGTTGAAACAAAGTACGTTGTGTATTAAATGATGAAAAATGTGAACTATAATTATGTAGGTAACGACATTCGGAACCTAACACGGTAATTGGGCAATGGATCGAACCTCAGAGCCCGAGGTAAGTGCTTTTGGCACTTACATTGATGGGATTTACTACTGAATGATTATTTAATGTATACATAATTATTTCTTGATGTAAATTGGAATTAAATTGTGTTGGGAAGAATGTAAGTGTGTATGTTATGTGTAAGTTTGCTACTAATGAGATGAGATATGGCCATTGATTTGCATGAGTGTTATTGGTTTAATTGGAATGTGTTATAATACCATGAAAATGGGTAATAGAAATGTGTGAGTGTCTTGATGGTGGTTTGAGAATCTTATAAGTGATAATGTGAGATGGATGCTTACTAATGTGAATGGTTTTATGTGTATGTTCGCTTGTGGTGATGAATGTTATTTTTGGTGTGTTTATGATTTTTATGATGGAAGGATGGTGTATGTTGATGGTTATGTTGTTGAGAAATGGGCTCTTGGGAAGTGAATATGTGAACATTGTTGGTTGCATTTGTTGTCCAATTGATTTGGATGAGAATGTTATGTTGGTGATGGATTATTGAAATAGATTGCAATGTATACAAGCATGTCATATAAACATATGATGGCTATAATTGCATGTTCATTAAGGGGTATTTCCAAAATCATGCGAAAGCTCAATATATTAAGGGGTATTGCCAAAATTGAGCAAAAGCTCAATATATTAAGGGGTATTGCCAAAACCGAGCGGAAACTCAATGATATAAAAGGGGTATTGCAAAAAACGAGCGAAATCTCAACATATAAAGCGGTATTGCCAAAATTGAGCGAAAGCTCAATATATAAGGGGTATTGCCAATCGAGCAAAAAGCTCATGTGAAGGGGTACTACCAACTATGAGAGTTAATCTCTCCCGTGCACGTTAAACGAAATGAGTTCCTAGGGCATGCATTGTGTGATTTCATTTGCATTCGAACGTATGCACTCATACTTTCATTTTTATGGATACGATGTGAGGAAGTTGGAATGTTATAAATATGGATGAATATATGTGCTTATGCAATTGTGAATATGAAGTTGAATAGCTTAATGTGCGAAAATGAATGTGTATGGCTTATGACTATGATACGAGCATGAATGGTGTTTGTTATGATATGGACTCTTGCCTGGTGATATGAGTATATGTTAAATTGTATGAGTTGTAAGAAATGATGTGAGCTTGTATGAATCTTGATGAGATTGAGGAAAAGGGTGTATTAAATGGTAAAGATGTGAATGCTAACTTGAACTAGCTAACCTATGTTGTATGTTATAGTGAGGGATGAATGATTGAGGAACATGATGTGTTGTGGTATGTTTAAAGTGTAAATGATCATAACCAACTGGTTTGATGCATGTGGATAGATGGTGTTGTTAATTAGAAAGTTAAGTAAGGAGTATGAACTATGAAAAGGATAAATGAGCAATAAGTCGATGTTATGATGATTTGACTTTGATCTTTACAAAGTATGTTAATCATGTGTGGAATGGTAAAATGTTGTGACTAGTATGTGTAAAATGGATGTATGAGTGATTAGGAAGATGTCTTGTTATGCTAAGTGTTGTATGATATGTGTAAGTATGAGAGAAAGATTTGAAATTTCAGACAGGTTGAGCCAGAATGAATTAACGTACGTTACTAAGGCAAGTAACGTATGTTAATGATGTAATCCTATGTTATTTTATGGCCAGACATACGTTATTCATAGCTGGGAAGGCATAGATGCATAACGTACGTTACCTAGGGTTTTAACCTATGTTAATTGTGTCCAGAACCTTAATTTTGGTCCGACTATTGTCCTAATGTATGAATAAAGTATCCTAAAGATTTAGAATGGTTTTCTTAGCAAATAAACATACAAAAAAGAAAGAATAAACACTTAACGTGATTGTTTGTGGCATGGCTTAGGTAAGCCATTAGAGAGGATAGGCCGTGGAGGCCGAGGATTCCCCTGCACTCTAGCTTTAATAATAGTAGGGGATCACATACAGAGTATATTTTATATACTCACCCGTGTTTTCTGATGAATTGTGTGCAGACTGACAGGCACTAGGGACGGGAAGACTTTTTGGTGGGCTAGCGATGCGATACTTCTTGAAGGTCGAGGTCCTAGGGTTTTTGTTATGTTTTGGTTTATGTGCCTGACCAATTGTGATAGTTGTAGGCCTTTTAACATAACATGTAAACTATTTTTATTTGCTTCTGCATTTTGAGATACTTGTTTATGGTGCCTCTCTGGTCTGCATTATATGTTTTGTAAAATTATGTTTCAATTTCTCTCTCTTATAACTTATGATTTAAAAAGAAAAAAAATGGGTGCAAAAATTGTATTTATTCGAAAATGAACTTTCTAAAAATAGGGTTCACATGTACCCTCCATCTTCTATCAAAGTTTTCTTTCTACCATGGAAATAGTATTAAAATTGTGCATGCTAACCCTGATGTTAAATATGTTGAAACTTATTTTTTGGATATTAGAATTCTAGGGCATAAATTGGCGCCTTAATAGAAGAATCTGGTGACAGAGGGCGCCTAGGTCAATGTGGAAGATGGAGCAGTAAGAAGCAAAGGAGCAGAGAGTGACTGTCGCTCTAAAAGGTTAGGATCAGACTTGCAGGGCTACGAGGCTGATGACAAAGTGAATAGCAAAGACCTCAGGGAGGTAGGGGAGTCTTCACCAAGAAGCCAAGAGGATGTTTGAAGACATCCACACCCATTCAAAGACTCGTGAGTCATTGAGAAGGGAAACTTCTTCATAAAAGCTTTTGAAAGAGGAGATAGAGATGAAACCCAACTATTATTTGGGTTGCATCGAGGAAGAAGAAATCTCTAAATGAGATGGATTTGTGTCATTGGAAGTGTCTTCAGTGATCAAGAAAACTCCACCGCAAGCACAAGATCTGCTTATCGAGGTTAACTTGGGCTCAGTAGAGGAACTCGAATTACATGGATCAGTGGCTCGCTAGAGGACTTGTTCAAGGAAAGCTTGATCGGGTTACTCAATGAAAATTGAGAGTGCTTCGCATAGGATTACCACGAGACGCCAGGTTTGGATCACGAGGTAGAGCACAAGTTGCCCACCAAGTTTGGCTACAAGACAGTCAAGCAATCACCTCGCAGGATGACTGGGGAGATTATGGACTTGGTGCAACAAGAAATCCAGAAGTTGTTGAAGGCAAGCTTCATTTGCACTTCCAGGTATGTTGACTGGGGAGATTTCCAATATTGTGCTAATTAAAAAATGGCAAGATCCATGTGTGCATTGATTTTAGAGATCTGAACAAAAGCACACCTAAGGATAAATATCCAATGCCTATCGCTGATATGTTGATCGACAATATTACTGTATGTCATATCTTCTCTTTTATGGATGGGTATTCAGGGTATAATTAAATTTTCATGGAGGAGGAGGATATTCACAAAACTGCTTTTAGGCATCCTGGATCTCTAGGTACTTTTGAATGGGTGGTTATGCCTTTTGGCCTAAAGAATGCAGGCGCAACCTATCAACGGGCAATGAACTTGATCTTTCATAATATCATCGGATGCATCATGGAAGTATATATTGATGATATAGTAGTTTAGTCAATGTTAGGTGAAAAACATATAGGGGATCTCATTCAGTCATTTGCCAGGATAAAATATCATAGGTTGAAGCTGAACCCATTAAAATGCACTTTTTGTGTGACTTCAGGTTAGTTTTTGGGGTTTTTCGTACATAGTAAAGCCATAGAGGTTGATGCCAATAAGGCAAAGGCCATAATCGCTATACAAACCTCTAGAACTAAGCGAGAATTGTAAAGCTTTTTAGCCCATGTAAATTATTTACGCAGGTTTATTTCTAATTTTACAGGTAGGACGCTAGTGTTCTCGTCGTTCCTCATTCTGAAAGCTTCTGAGGATTTCTCTTGGACGATCGAACACCAAAGAGTGTTTGATGGTCTCAAGGATTATTAGTCCAAGCCCCTGGTTTTGGTCTCAACAAAATCTGGAAAACCTTTGAAGTTGTATATTGTCACGACAGAGGATTCGATTGGCAGCATGCTCGCGTAAGTATCAATGGGCGAGAAAGAGCGGTCTTTTATTTAAGTAGAAGATTGCTAGGTGCTGAATGTAAATACTTATACATACAAAAACTATGTTTGTCACTGTATTTTGCTTCAATAAAATTGTGCCATTACTTCCTCGTCTATACAATTTTTGTTATCACCCCAACTGATGTGCTTAAATTTATGCTATCAAGTTTTTAATTGAAAGGGCGAATGATATGACTATTTATACACATTCATTCCATGTATTTTATGATTATTTCTACTATATTTTGATAGATGCAACTCGCAATTATAAAAGCTTTTTATCTAATGTGGTTTTATCTAGGTGCAATCAAGAATGAGTGAATCACACTAAAATTTGGATGGAAATGAAAGTGTATTCAATGGGAGCATTTCAGAGCACGAATTCAAGAGACTTTGAGCTTGGTTTGGGACATAAATCATTGGCCAAAATGGACATCAAGATCATGGCCCTACAAGAAACAAAATTGAGATGCGCTTAAAGATGAATTAGTGCTTGCGATGGATGAGTTTGCGAGCCAACATCATATCAAAAGTGCGAGTGACTTGGAGCCATAAATTAGATGGAAAAAAGGGCAAACAAGAGTCATGAAAATGAAGGAAAAGATGGGTAGGAAATGAGTCACAAACGTAATCTTTTGGATGTCACTAATCCATGTCCATTTGCTTGCAAACATGAATCAACTGTATGTGAATTTTGGCCAAGAAAATGAGTAACTATAGGAGCACCACGAATTGAGGACATTAAATGGCATTCATGAATCTCAATTTATGAATAAAATTTCTGTCCAGAATGTAAGTCATGTTCATGACTCACTTGCACCACGAATGGAGTATAAATTGGAGCAAATGTGATGCTTTTATGTGGCCAAATTGGATCAAAATTTGTGTCACGAACGTGACTTAAAGAGCACCACGTTTGAGGGCTAAAAATTGGCATGTGTGACTCCAAGTTGGCAGCATAAAATTGGGCAGAAGATGGATCACGTTCGTGATCAAAATACATCACGATTGGGGTTTGGTTTGCCTTGAAACGTGACTTGAATTCGGTGAGAAAAATTGGAGCAAAATGTGTAAACAATGTCAAAAACATGGAGCTTTTATTCATGTTTCAGCAATAAAACTCCAGTCAATTGTAAAGCTCTGGCCATTTAGAGGATGGGCAATGGATGCAATTGGTGAGATAAACCCTTCTGGAAAAGGGGGATTTTCATATATCCTGGCTGCAACCGATTACTTTACCAAATGTGTAAAGACAATACCAATGAAAACTATAACTCAAAATGAGTTTATATTTTTTATCAAAGAATAAAGTCTATGACTTCTGCAGTACCAACGTATGTTATGCAAACAGCATTACTAACAAAGAGTATCTGTAACCGTATGGATAGATGTAATCGCAATTTCCTCTGGGGGGGTCATCAGAGGAAAAGAGGAAAATTCATAAACTCAAATGGGAGGACGCATGTAAGCCCAAAACGAATGGGAGGCCTGGGGATCAGGCAAATGCGTGAGTACAACAACGCACTCCTCTCTAAGTAGGCCTAGCATGTAGCAAGAAGTGAGGAATCATTGGGAGTCTGCGTCCTTAGAAGGAAATATGCGCACTGAAATACTTCAGAGAGAGGAGAGTGGACGGTCAAGTCGTCGGATTCTGCTACCTAGAAGAGCATCGATCATTAGCAACCTTTCATTCAAGCTGGTATGGGAAGAGGGGTTGTTAATGGATGGGATACATTCTTTTGGAAGGATAAATGATTGGACAATTGTTGTCCTCAGGATTTAGCAGTAGGGGGTTTGGGCACGAGAAGGTCCACGAAAAAGTAGTTGACTATTGGGATGGCAATAGCTTGAAGTGGGAGGAATTTCACTCAAAGTTACCTGCTCGGGTGTTACTCCGATTGGCAGCACTCGGTTCAACCGTATAATCATGGGAAGGACATTACCACTTGGAAACTTAGTTTGACAGGGGATTTTTTGGTGAAATTAGCCTATTGAATCCAAAAAGGAATCATCCGGCTAAACTCTGCAACCACCTCGCTCTCTGGGGTTACCTATGGCAAATGCGAATTTTAGAATGACAAAGATACTTTGGTTGGTTGTTACTTCATAACAGAATTCTTACCAACACCCTTCTACGAAGACGAGGTTTGGTCTTAGACACGAATTGCGGCAGCTGCGCAGCCATCATGGAAACATCTTTGCACGTCTTTAGGAACTGTCCCACCGCGTCTGCACTGTGGCGCAATATGCTTCCTCCTGAGCAAACCTTCTTCTCACTGCCACTGACAGTCTGGTTGGAATGGAACTTTTCTTACAAGGAACTAGTTTGGGCAAATCAACCTTGGAATGCCATTTTTGTTACCATATGTTGGGCGTTATGGAAGCACCGTAATGAGATGACCTATAGAGGGAAGAACACTCCCCTCCACTCTACGATCATTAAAAAACACATCCAGTCCATTGCGGATGCCTATGCAACGAAGGAGAGGGGTCAATTTTACAAAACAGAAGTCTATATTTCCTGGTTATTCCCATCAGATGGCTGGGTTAAAGTGAATTCGGATGGAGCGAGCAAGAGCGAAACCAGGCTGGCAGCGTGCGGGGGAGTCCTCAGGAATTCGGATGGTGTATGGATGAAAGGCTATGCAGTGAACCTTGGGGTGGCTTCTGCTTTGGAGGCTGAATTGTGGGGAGTGTTCCATGGATTGCAATTAGCCTGGGAGGAAGGCTGCAGGAGAGTGATATTGGAAATGGATTCTAAAACAGCATTGCACTTACTCCAGTCAACTACAGCGAACTACTACCCATTATTTCCGATCGTGATCAATTGTAAGCAGCTACTATCCTGAGATTGGATTACCCGACTACAGCATACCTATCGTGAAGACAACAGGACGGCGGACAGGTTGGCCAATATCGGCCTAACTTGGCCCAGGAACTGCACACCTGGTATTCCCCCCGAGTCAATGTAATGATGTACTATGGGAGGATAGCCTTGGAGTTGCCCTTCCTCGTATGATTCCACATATGTTGTAATTGGCATGTTGTTGCCCCCTCATAATAAAAAAAAATTATGGGTCTTATCTAATATTCGATTATGCAAGGTTTTGCTAGTTTTGTTTATTACGCTAATTGTCCTTTTCAAATTTATTAAGTTTACAACACCCCCATCAATTCCTTCTATATGCAATTATCAAAATTTAATTTTGAATTTCTCACTGACAGGGTGAGAGAGCTTTGTAATTTTCTGGTTCTTGATTGATAATTTACAAAGTTCTCTTTAAAAAAAATTCAGAAACGATTTAAATCAAACTAAAATCATGAACAACTTGTTTAGGCCATTCAAAAGTTTTGTCAAGTCCTAACTTGAAAGTAGAAAATCAATAAAATTAGGTAAAAACTATATTTACGCCTTGCTGCTGGCTCTATTAAAGCGTCAGTGAAAGCACCAGAAGTGCCATTTTGCATTTACATTGACTACTATAAATGTTCAGAGCACACTGTTGCAGAAACTAACAAATGCACAACCAGATTTTGTAGCACATGTCCATACCACTAAAATTTCTGGGAATACTAAACAACCAAAGACATAAAAACCAAAGTATTTCATAATCAGATTGCACACGTTGGACCAGCTTCCATGTGAAGTCTATGGAAAATTACAAACTACTACACGTCAAATGGCCTCGGAACAGAAGTTTCACTTCAACCATTGCTACTCATTTCATTTCAATTATGCTGGAGTGTTCGGATACACTTTTGGTTTTGGCTTCACTTCTATTTCATTTATGCTGCGAACAAAGATCGCATCAGGTTCATGGCTGCAAAATGAAAAGTAACAATTTAGGTACCGAAATGCGTGTGTGAGAGAGAGAGATAGGGAGAGAGATGCTCTTACGGTTTATCTCCCTCTTCGAATGTGTAACTTGACGCGACAGCCAACAGACGGCCGTCGCGGCTGAATGACAGTGCCGCTATGCTGGAAGGATATCTGGAGTACTGAGAGACCAAAATTACGAGTTTGAGATTTCAACGTACAAGGCTTCTGGAAAGAAGATTTAAGATTGCAATATGGGGGAAGCCATGTACCTGATACAGCCTCTTTTTGTTGTTACCATCCCATACATTCACAAAACCATCACAACCTCCAGTGGCAAATGTACCATAACTGCATGTTGATTTTAGAATCACAGGAAGTGGGAAAAGATAAAAGAACAATAATAGTAAGCAATAGCTAATGCAGCTAAATCATAAATAAAAACTTCAACTCCAACAAATTAGGTCAGTTGGCAAAAGTGTATAGAAGTGCCTGCTGCACGCACTACGACAGTGTTGCAGTTTCACTCAGGAACTTATTACTTATCTAGGAAATCATATTGGCACGGCTTTATGAAATATCTTGAAAAAAAAACTTATTAAACAAAATTACATACATCAAAGATGAATTTTTGTCATAAGAAAAAGGATAAGTAGGAAAATAAGGCTTAGAAAGCATACATTTAAAAATTTATATACAATGGAGATTCAGTCGGGCTTTCCAATGCAAATTTAAGAGAAAAATTTCCAATTAAAGGCAAATTTGGGGAGAAGATCTATGCGTAATATTTTCCCCTGCTTATCAACTGGATGACCCATTTTCCTCTAGCATTTAGTTATATAGATCCTCCAATTTTCACAAACCACATTAACCAGAACATAGATCATAAAGAACATTTGAAACTCACACTGGGTGAAATGCTATGGCATTTACAGGGTACACAATATCCTTTCCAGCCTCTGACTTTCGATGGCACTTGAATGCATACCTGCAAAAGTGAATGGCATATGTAAAAAAAAGGAACAATTTCTTTTTAGAAAATGATATCATGGCATGCCACATATATATCAAAAATAAAAACAACTATGGGGACATGAAAACTTTGAGGATCAACCGTCTAAAGCACTAACTTGATAAGAGAAGGTAGAGGTGAAGCAAATTAGAGACATGCATGGGAGATTATAATAAGGTTCAACAAGAGGCATGGGACCACAGGAATAAGACACGTAAGCATGAGGTTATAATAAAGTTCAAACAAGAAGCATGGGGTTACAAGAATAAGAAACATACTTTTTTGCTTGACTGGCCTCAGAAAGATCAAAAAACTCCATTGCAACCCGGCCTTCAACAGAACTCAGCGCATATCCTAATCATCACAATCCAGATCGCATTATTGTCGAAAGTATAATTGCAATAACATCATGAAGAAATGTATCAAGCACAGAAACGCAAGTCATTTCCATCCTGTTTACTGGTTTAGGGTTTAGGGTTTAGGGTACAGTCTTTCAATCATTTGATAAGAACACAATTTCAGAAAGAGATGTTCAGAATAATAATCATTACCTGTACCATTGGGATAGCAGCGCACACATCTCGTTTGGTATTTCAATGAAGATTCTCTCCGTTGCTCAGGTTGGGACATATTTCGCAAATCATAAACATTTACATGTCTTCCAGCAGTAGCTACCACCAAACGATTTCCAACAAGAGATAAGGAGTAAACACGCTCAGGTTGTGGATATGTGCCAACAAGAGTGCGCTCCTGTCCACTTGCTCCTCTAGGATCCCAACATTTTAAAGTTTTGTCCCAGCTTCCAGTGATCACTTGCCCTATAACCATTAGAGATGAAAAATTCAGAATACACTATAAGTTATAATGATTATTGATTACAAAAGGTACCGGTCTAATGTATATTCATTTTTCAACCAAGAAGTAATTATTTAACAATTATGAGAATAAAGCGACTAGCTTGATGTTGGGTGGTAAAAGACATTTTCAGCCAAAATCCATTAGTTCACATCGTCAAATGACATCAATCATGCCATGTTTTAAAATGAATGCATTGTCAGTACAATTAAAGAGAATAAAGCTTATCATTTGCCAGAAATTTAGCAACATTTACTACAGCTGAATCCAATCCTTCGGTTTCTCTGCTAGGAACAAAATGTGGTTCTTCAAATTTTTTTTTGCAAAATTACAAGTCCTTTATCTGAAGGACATAAAAACATTAAGACAAGGATGCATCTCAATATCCCAGTATTACAACTTGTGATGGAAATTACTGGACTATGGACTTTTATCATTCAAGATTTTATGCAACAGGTGCAACATTTTAAGCAAACACTTACAACCTTAAGTTTCATCCTAAATTCAAAATAATATACAAGTGAACTATTAATATGCAAGTCATAAACCCTCGGCAAGTGATAAAAAAATTCAAGTATCGCATGACTTAACTACATGTATAAACCTTTTAATTGAATATTTGAAAGGCCATACTAACATCACCAAAACTACAATGGCAGTCAATCATTTTCAATCCATTTTTTCTTTATAAATTTGGCCAAAAATGCTTGCATGAGGAATTGAATTAACCTCACACCCTTCAGAATGTGTGGTGTTCAAAGCCTCTGCTCATAACCTTCCTTCAAGAAGAAAAAATATTATTAAGCAAAACCATTCTTCTGAAACAACAGAACAAGGAAAAAAAATTAATGATTACATTAAATATGGCCGCACTACTTTCAAATAGAGAATTCATACCCACTTTTCAATTGTCATGCATTAATTTGAAAAACTCAACATTAATGCTGATCAAAGGAGACCCAGTATAGACTCTTGAACAGCAGATGCAGATAAAGGCAACTTTTTAATGCAAGAGATAATTTCATGACATTTCACCAAAAAAAAGGACAAAATGAAAAGGAGAATTTTATTTCTTTACCTGCTGCATATGAGTACTCAATGCACCGCACTGGTGCATCATGCCTTCCCAAGATATCCTCCTTTCCATGGCTAAAAACTAACCTGTAATATTTAATTGTAAAATCATAAGCCAGAATGAATACACTTAAAAGATAGCTTCAACCTTTTCGGTAACATATGTGGAGAATTTAAAAGGCATTTTTGGTCTTTAAAATGAAATAAACTACCAAAAAGAACGGAACCAAGAGAAGGAAAAATCATATTGGCAAGCAACACTAGCCAAATGAAACATATGAAGGACAACACAGTTGATATCCGAATTTTGAGTTAGAAAAAACTAACACCCATTGTTCATTAGATTAATGAATGAAAAAGATGTGCAAGATATTTAGAAAATTTGGAACACAGTCAAGAACTAGTTGCTCCACAACAAATCAGTATTTTATTCTGAGTCAATTGACATCATTTTCTTGGTGAAACCACGTTCATCTGATGGTAAATATTCCAGTATTCTGTAGCAACTAGTAATTCGTTAAGTATAAACAGGCACTCAAAGTTCTTTCAGAAATATTCAGTTTTATTAGATCAGTCTTCTTTCAAAAGCTTGTCACATCCTTTCTACTAACCATTAATTGCTACTCCATCTGGCTTCAACAGTAAAAATCTCTTAGTAAGGGAATTAAGAAGAAAAGATATAGAATTCTCTGGCAGTGCACGGTTGCTTCTCCTGCTTCAACCGACTCTGAATTTCATCTAAATTATGAAGGAAAAGTAATTTCTCTCACAACAAAGACTGTTTAGCCCATGAGCATCAATTACTTCTTTAAGAGGAAAACATTGCCATTTTTTTATAAATTCCCCCATTGCCTTCATTTCATCTTAGTTTGAAAATAAATACATCAACGCATGGAGGAGACTAATGGAATTCTCTACAATTTTTGAAACTTCCTTTCACTTCATTTTATCATATTTTCAAACAATACAATTATATGGAAACTCTGATTTTGCATTCAAAGAAGGGGCTAATAAAGCATACCAAATGTTTGTTAATCCCTACTACATCTCACAATTTTGATTCAACACGAATAATCTAATATCAGCTTATATTCAACATCCAAAATCCTTAACCTGCTCCTCTTCTCACAAGGTCAACACGATGAAACACAAGGCAATAGAAACTTCCCATAATTCGTACACAGCAGCAAACAATTAACGACCATAAACCCTAAAATTAAGAAAGACCAAGCATGATATCATTTACAAAACTTTATTACCCTTTTTTGAGCTCATCAGATGTTTTCTTATAAATCAATCTCTTAATGGAATGTAAAGCATCGGCGATTCATCATTAATAAAACCCTTAACTCATTCTTCCCTGAGAAAAAATTAACACAAAGGAAGCAAAGCCCAACAGAAACTGGCACACAGCCAACAGACCAAAACAGAAAGAAAAGCGCAAACCTTCTGACAGTATTATCAGAACTGGCACTAAAGCCAGAAGAGTCATCGTGGAAACAGCAATCGAGGACGGGGCCACCGTGCATAAACTCGCCACGCAAGGCATTAGCACTGGCATCGTACAATCTGACAGTCTAGAAATGAGAAGAGTGAGAGAGAATAGGAGGTGGAATGAAAAAATAAAAGCAGAAGGGAAGGGAAGGGTACCTTGTCCCAGGAAGAAACGAGAAGGTGGTCGCTGTGGTTGGAGAAACGGAGGTTGGAGATGCCGTCGGAGGGAGGGTTAGAGAGCTCGCGACCGGAGCCGGAGAGGGGAGGAGGGACAGCAGTCATTGTGGAGTGAGGGTTTCTGGAGAAGAGAGGGAAGCGGATTTCAAAATGGGAAGAGAAGATAGTGTTGAGACTTCGATTTGAATTTAAATTTTGAGAGGGTAGTGATCAATTTTTTCCTCCTCCTCTCATTTTATGTTAGAGCTTTTACAGCAGTTTGATTTTGAAAAAAATTAGGGAAATGATTAATATATGTTCACAAACATTCGCTTTAAAAATAGGGATAATTACATAGATACAAATTTTTTACTAAAGACATACATATTTATAATTCACTTTTTAAAATACCACTTTTTTTTATTTTTCTACCCATGTTGTTTCAATCATACATATAATAATCTCCTGATAACTACCCATAATGTTAAAAGTGAATACTACTTTTTAGACTTTATATTTGTGTAAAAATCTCTTAAAAATATGTTCAATTAAATATCCTGTTTATATTTTATTTAAATAATTATAATAAATTTTATAATTGATAAATAGATAAATTAATTTTTTTATGTTGTGCAATCAGTAATTATGATCAATTCTATAATTTAGGGATTATATCTAGTTATTAAAAGATATTATTATTTGGATAAATTTTATCAGTACAAAATAAATTAACAAAAATGAAATGCCTATAATATCACTATAATAATTTTTTTATAATAAAAATTTAATGATAAATGAGTTAAATTTTCAAAAAAAAAGTCAAATATAATTAATTTTTACACATTTAATACTATATTCCAAATTTTCGTCTCTCACGTGCTTCCTTATTCTTAAGGACAAGAATAATGGCTAAACCCATAATTAGCCCCCTCAACTTATATTTATCATCCCTCTAGCCCCCTCAATCAGTTTTGTATCCTCTCAGCCCCTTCAACTTCTAAATTCGTTGCATTTAAATACAAAAATTAACACCGTTAGTTTTTTCCGTTAGTTTGGTAAAAACAACATATTTTGTATCCTTTCAACCCCTTAAACTTCTAAATACATAATATTTAACAAAAAATCATTACATCTTGTAAATTTGAGCTAAATTTTATAAAACTACAGAATTTAAATATTTTAGACATATTTTAAATCATAACACCATCTAGCGGTAAATATTGTTCGATTCGAGGAAATTTTTTAATTAAACTGTTAACCGTCCAAATCAATCGGTTTGATTAACCGTCGGCTCAGTGTGAATATTTTTACTGAAAAATTTATGATGAATTTCTTCAAAAACTTCATACAAAATTTGTCAATTTGTGACGAAATTCGTTTAATTTTTTTGTATTTGAAATATTTTTATAGATGGAAAAAACTTCATATTTTTTTACTGGTGTAAAAAATTTCTGAAGAAATCCGTCAGAAAAGCATCATATTTTTTTAAATCGATTTTAGTATTACAGCTACAAAAAAAATTAAACAAATTTCGTCACAAATTTTTGACAGATTTGCGTTTGAAAGTTTTAACGAAATCTGTCGAAATTTTTCCAGCAAAAATATTGAATTTTTTACACCAAACC
>CANYCX012125263.1:0-12485 GCA_948193385.1 Breynia disticha f. nivosa | reverse complement strand
AATTTTATTTAAATATATTTATATATTATAATATATTATTTATAAATTACCGGTTCGACCGGTGAACCACCGGTTCGACCAGTGAACCAACCACCCAGTTCCTTTTCCGGTTCGATCACCGGTCCGGTTTTGATAACACTGGTGTAGGGACAAAATTTTAAGAGATATTTCTTGAAAGCAAAAAGATTTAGATGAGAAACTAAAAAAATATCATGAGTTATATAATAATATATATTATAAGAAAAAATAAAATTTTCAATGATCAGATTTTGTCGGAAATACACCTATTAGAAAATGAATTTTCAATGAAATCCTTTGAAAAATTCTAAGAAAATTAAATTTGTCGGAAATTTTTTCGGTGTCAGAATATTTTCAACGAAATTCGTCAAAAATTTTTAATGAAATTCGTCTAAAAATTTTTGACGGAATTTGTTGGAAAATTTTCGGTGCCAGAAAAAAATTTCAACAAAATTTAACCTGAAAAAATAATTTAAGATTTTTTGGTAATAATAATTATTAAAAACATATAAGTTTATTTATTATTATTATTATTATAAAATTATGCTAATTGTTATTATTATTAATAAGGTGAAATTTAAAATATAAAAAAGATAAATAATAAAAAGAAAGGTTATAACTAAAATATGAGTAAGAGAAATAAATATTTGAAAAGATAGATAAATGAGTGAAAAAAAATTAGAGAAAGATAAGAGTTAGGGTTGTTCACGGGACTCGGAGATTCCCGACCCAATCCGAGGACTTGTCCCATTAGAACCTGAACCGAAAAAAATCCGTTAACTTTGACTTTTTCTGTCTTGTTTTGTCCCGTAATTTTTCGTATGAGACGATTCTGGATCTTAAGCAATTTTCATCTCGAGAATCGTTCCATCCCGACCCTTTTTGTCCTGTCCCGAAGAACCGAAACAAGAACCGAAATATAAGTATAATTATTTAAATTATAAAATAATATAAAATATATATTGAAAAGATAAAAAAAATACCTAAACCTAAACACATTTTTTAATAAGTAGCCACCAAAATACTTTTCTTTTTTAACTTGAATGCTTATGATCTTCTTTGTTTTGTTTTGTTTATGTTTTTTCAATGTTTATGATCTTTTTATCAGAAATTAAAATGAGTCTTTGCTCTTGGAAAGAATGAAATTTGTTCATTCACTCTAAATAGTAGCGGAGAAAAGTGACTTCACTATTGCATATTCACATAATTGTGACTTCATTCTGAATGAGTCTCCATATACTTTTGGTTTCCTTAAAGAATATTGCAAAAAATTTTATACTACAAACTTACATTCAGGCATAATTGAAATAATCTTTTGCACAATAAAATAAACAACTTTTGCATTACATATTAGGGATTTTAACAACTATTTCTTGCAAATTTTTTTTTTAAATCTTCGATATCCGTCCCGTCCTAGAACCGTTTTCTCCATCCCAAAATCCCCAATATCCGTCTCGTCCCGTTCCAAAATTTGGGATGGAATGAGATGAAGATTTTTAATTTATGGGACGGGTATGGATATTCAAAAGAAAAATCGCTGAACTATGGGACGGGACTGGAGATTTGTAATCCTCGTCCCATCCCGTCCCGTGAGCACCCCTAATAAGAGTAAAAAGAAGAAAATTATCTTGAGTTAATTGGAGGAAGAGTATGTGTTTTTATAATAAATATTTTTGATAAAATTTGTAGGAAATTTTTTACAGATTTTGTTGAATTTTTTTTTAAAAAACTATATGAAATTTTATTTTTTTTATTTTTATGAAAATTTTGATGGCAGAAGTTTGAAAATTTTTGGCAAAAGTGTCCAATGAATTTTTTCGATGAAATTAATCAGAATTTTTGTGATGAAAAATTTTCGTCACAAATATTTTACTATAAAAAATGAGCTTTTTCCTTGTAGTGATAGGAGGAGACAAAATTTAGGGAATAATAAGTTTTGGAAAGAGAGAGCGTGTTAATTTTGCATTCTGTGATGATGCTACAAAAAAGTCAAAGGTGTTGTTTTCTATAATTAACACAATATAGTTGAGGAGTTGGCGGTTGGTTCAAGTTCCTGATTACAGCAGATTTATGATTATAATTTTTTTTTGGGAGTTTTACTATAAAGGGATTCATTGAGACACTCATTTAGATACGGTCAAAATGAATCCGAGTCTTCTATTTTTCAGTAAAAACAGTTTTAATTTTATGTAATTTGTGCAGTTTCAGTAAAACACAAAAGAGAGGACTTTATAAGTCCTTTCCTTATAACTCTTCATATTAAAATTTACCTAATTTCTTATGATGATCAAATCAAATATAACTCAATTTGATAGCTTGTACTTTACATTTTAGAGTTTTCTTCTAGAGTAAATACCCATTAGGGATGTTTGCTGTACAATTCTGTTTGAGGATTTTGTCTCATCTCAAATTTTAAAAATTTTAATTTTCATATATCCTTTTTGAGATCAGTAATAATATTGTTAAAAAATTAACTGTTCTATTAATAATATTTAGTTCAGTTTAAAATTCTTTAATTTCATGAGTAGCCGTAATACCCATTTGATTTAGTCAGTAAAAATGAAAATCAAATGGATTGAAATATAGTAAATGTTGATTTCATGAGTCAAATTTTAATTTTTAAAAGAGAATCAAAGCAAGATTACTTGTCAAAAAAAGAAAGTAAATTTTAATAAGAATTTCGTCAGAATTAAAGTTTGACAAGAACCTAAACAACAATCACTATAAAATGCCGGCACGCCAACCCTACGCATGGACGAGAACCAGCTTTTAGATCTTGACCCAAAAAACATGAAAGAGGAGACGTGGAACTGCGGAGATCTGGAAGCTGTATGCGAGAAGCATGTTATATGCTTAAGCAACGACAGCTCCAGAAACTTATATCTTTTCTTTGTAGTTTGTATATATCGTCACATATTTTATGATTTTTTTACAGGAAATTATTTTAAATTTATGTTTTCTATTTGAAAAAATCACAAATATATATAATCAATGTAGTTTCGGTAGCAACGTACAAAATGCTATGTGAAACTAACACGATGTAGTCCTGATCATAAAAAATATAACATCTCATTCAAATGATTTCGCAAGCCCAAGATCGTAAACAAGTCTATGTTCGTAAACAAACCCAACATCATGTCGTAAGACCAAAACCAACAAGTGATCCAATTATTGATCATTAAGGCAAACGAATATGTTTATAGAAGATTTTACTACTCCATGCTCTATAAATAGAGCTATCTACTTCGTATTATGGTAAGTGTTATTAGCTCAATTATATAGAAATTTTATCATAGAAGTAATTGTCCCCACTTTTTATGCTTGCAAGTTTCAAGGTGTTGTTCTACTTCCCGTCTTCTATTTAATTGTTGTTGAACTCTACCAACAACAGTAATAATATATAGATACAATTCGATCTAATGTAAATGCTATTAACTTCGTGTAAGCAAAGTAATATTAACTATATAGTGATGATTATAAACAAACTATTGATAGTTGCCTTTCTGTTTTTTTTTGACCCATGATGAGAGAAAGAGCATTTTACTAGATTGCTGCGAAAATAATACCTTGATGGTACAACAAGAAATTTAGGTTTTTCTGCGATACATTTTTGACGAAAATAACTTGTTAAAAAATTGGTAGTGTTGTATTATGTTAATATTTAATAATTGTTGTATTGTGTTAATTTTCGTCACATTCAATTATTATTAAGTTTACAACTTGTATCATGTTAATATATAAGAAGTTATATTATTGAGTTGTGCAAAAATATTTTCAAAGAATATATAATTAATTAATATGAATATATTTTTATAGGTTTGAGATACACATTGTTGTATAAATACTGATAATAGAGACCGAATGCTATTACTATTGTCATCGACTTGACACCGCAGCACGCGAGAGCTCGCCCACTTCTCACTCAACAACAAACGTCGTATGAGGGGATGAGTTCTCTCTTTTAGGGGACTCATTGAGGCAACAAAGTTAGGTCGTTCGATACAGTAAAAATAAATCTGAGCCTTTGATTTATTCAGTAAAAACAATTTTCATTTTACATAAACTGTATATTTTCAGTTAAACGAAAAAAAGGCCTCATTGAGTCCCCTTTTCTTTTGCCTCATATTAAAATTTACCGTTATATGAAGCCACACTCAAGTCATTCCATGATGAGCAGGACCAACAATGGCACTCACAACGACACATGAGGCGGTGTATCAAGAGTCAAGACGTTATGAGGAGCACAAGGCAGCAACTAGGGATGACAATTTCACCCGATACCCACGGGGAATCCGATCCCTGTCCCCGTTTTGACCGGGGAATACCCGGTTTGACCGGATACGAGGACGAGGACGGGGATTCCCCGATTGGAAAATTCGGGAACGGGGCGGGGATGATATTCTCTCCATCATCGCAGGGAATCCCCGACCCGTCCCCGTCGAGTAATACCCGCATCCGTTACTATTATTAATATATTTATTACTTATATTATGTATATATATATATATATATATATATATGTTATCATTATACTTATAATATACATAATTATTTTTTTACTAAACATTATATTATAAATATTATACTTTAATTATATAAATATATTTAGTTTATATATAATTATTTTTAAAAAATTATTTTGGATTTTAAAACGGGTATGAGATTCCCGCAGGGATACCCAAAACCCGACGGAGACGGGAATAGTATCCAAAATACCATCCCAACGGGGACGGGGACAGGAATGGGGGGCGGGTTTAAAATTCGGGGACGGGGCCATCCCTCTGCATCTTCAAAAACAATCTCCGAATCACAAGATGCAACAGTTTATGTTGAATTGTGTAGAGAAAACATACGATATGGTGAATTGTGCGCGTGGAGTTAAGACTTCCTCACTCTTCAGATGCAGCGACAACTGAGTCGAAGATTTGGCGTAGCATCTCACAAGCACTTTCCAGCGTATCAAAATTGACACAGAGATCGATTAAGCAATTGCAGTAAACCTTCTTTACATCCAGACTAATAGCTTCAAAAAGCTCATCTGCTTCCTCCTTATGATTTCCCTCCTTTGTTCTTTCAGAAGATCGCCTTACATTCAACTCCAAGTTCTTCTCCTTCATCACCCGATAAATGCTAATCGCGTCTTCGTCGTATCGAGCTTTCCCATAAGCACGTCGGTAGAAGAGCAGCATATGTTACAAAACTTGGGAGAGAATCCACTGTCGGTCTCGGTCATACGCCGGTAAATCTTCTCAACTTGCCGGGGCCTCTTAGCTCTTCCCATTGCATCAAGCAACGTGTTATACGTGACCAAATTAGGTTTAGTACTGAGAGGTTTATCATAGATAATTCTATTTTCTAAATATTTATCATAAATAATTCTATTTAATCTAGGTTTTATCATGGAATAAGGTGTATAAATTTATAAAATTTATATTATTATAATATATAGAATTCCACCATATCGCGCGAATACATTGCCTAGCTCAGTTACTGTTTTGTAATAGTAGTATATCCTGAAAGAAGTTTTTGAAAAGCTAAAATTAATTAAATTGTTTTTATCAAAAAAGACAAAGTAATTTAATTATTTTATCAATTAAAAAATATTTATTTTTAAACTTTAAAAATAAGCATATAATTAATTATTTTGTTAATAAAAAATAAAAATTTTGAAGTACAAAAATTATTTTTCAAAAAAATTTTAAAAATTATTCACTCTGCCTATGATTATACAATCGATCCCAAACTCACATCGAAGAGAATATAAAATTTAAAAATATAAGTTTTATTAAAATAAAAAATCTCAAATTATTTATTTGCCTAAGGTTTTAAACAAGGTTAAGACGATTCTGGTGAGTTTTCTCTACACGAAAAAACTCAGTTTTTTTCTCTTCTCGCCACAAAGAAAATTATCATTCAGCCAATTGTAGTAAATATACTAAAATAGATTGCGTTCAATAACTCTTGACAGTTCGTGGTTTATAGTTGAAGATGGCCGACAACATCATTTGTTTTGAAATAACTGTCATTCCGCTGTCCTGTTAAATTTTACATTTACGTAATTTACTTTATACGCTTGGACCGTGTTAAGATGTCAGTTTAGCTAACTATTTCCTCAGCAAATATTTTTGAAGAGTAGAAGTGTGCACCGACCAGAATTTTGTGAAGGTAGTGGCCACCTTGTCTTGGTGGTGGCCCATCTCCTCCACGTTCTGTCTCTTTTGCTAACTTAACCATTTCCTCCTTAGCTTTTTCCTCTCTCCTTTTCAGTTTTGAATTTTGTACTGTAACTATCATATTCTGCAGCCGCTCCTCATAACTACTTGGACCAATTTACCCTCCACGCAAACTTACTTGCCTTCTCCTCACACCTATGAATTACCACTAATTCATCACACTGTTTCTTCATATTGATATTCCTTTTGTCTTAAAAACATTATCATTTTTTATTATAATAAATATTAAAAAAAGTAAAATTATTACTCATTTGACTTTAATTAATGATATTAAAAATAAAATATTTAGAGTACAATTATATAAGAATTAAATAAAAACATATAATTACTTTAAGTCATTATTATAATCATATCGCACTATTTCAATTAAATATCATTATCATTTATATCGTATCATAATTATACACTTACAAATTATATTATCGTATCATAAATTTCCTTTCCTAAATACAATGTTGTTGAAAAGAGAAGTTACAATACAAAAGTGGATCTAATCATTACCAAATGGTCTATTAATTGTTAATATAGATATGATTAGATACAGTGAATAATATTAGATTTATAGGAATTTTTTTATGCTTGTTATGTTATACTATATTGATAAAAAAAACTATTCGTACGTGGGTTCAACGCTAAAGGGGGTCAACCAGTACACTGAAGGAGCGAGGTTCGATCTCTGACTTTGTAGCGGCACTATAGGAGACATCTAGGCTCTAACCTGCTGATTCGTCATATCTCTACGAGATTATCTGCCCTTTGTTCGTGGGTTAGCCGAGTCTCTTTCCTAAAATTTAAATACCAAATAAAAAATATTGATAAAAAAAATATTTAAATGTGAAAAATTAGTAAATAATTAAGAGAAGCGGGCTTATTTTATAATTTGTGGAAGAAAAGTGGCTTTCACGCAACTTTCCCAGGCAGGATCCAAAAGGATAAAAACAGGAAGGAAGTTGTATACAATCAATTAATTAGTTGTTGTGGATCATTACTATAATTAATATTCCATCTACATCTAAATAACAATTTATTTTATAAAATTAATTTGTCATAAAATATTTAGTATTTATTGTTATTGTATTTATTATTTTTATATTATTTAGAATAATTATTAAAATAGAGATAAACTGATTAAAACTAAAATGATAAATATTAGTTAGAATATAATTTAATCAATTTATTTATATTTTAATTATAATTTTAAAATAAAAATAATTATTTTAAATATATTTTTAAAAATATTTTTTATAAAATATAAAATTTTATTTTATTATATTTTTTAGTATTTGAATATGAAACACTTAAAAATATAGTTTCAGAAAATAAATTTTAAAAATTTTATTTTTACAAAAAATATTTTCTTAAAAAATTTCTTTGCATTAAGCAAACGGATCTTTAGTGAAAAAATAAACCAATTTTTCATTTCTTTTTCTTGGGACCAAAGCTGCCCCCGTTGGTTATTTGAAATTTAAACAACAATGAATAATTCCAAATTTAAAAAAACTTAAAATGGGTATTTCATGTTATAGTCGATGTTATCAGAATTGAACATGTGATCAAATCAAAAAAAGAATTGAGTAGTTGATTCAGTAATCGAATCGGTAGTTTACTTATTGAATCGGTAATTCAAAAATAATATAAATAGATAAATATATATATACAAAATTACTTAATTTTTTTAATATCTAAAACTGGTCTAATTGAACAATTCACTTATAAACTGATCTGAATAATAAAACTAGACCAAATAAGTCATCAATTTATCAGTTGAACAGGTCGATTCGATCTATTTTTATTTATAACTATGGTTAAAGTCTAGTTTTTTGAAAAAAAATTTAAAGGCAAGGGCAAAAATGGTAGTAAAAAATTGTCCTAACAAAGAGTTTTGTCATAACATTATTATTGAAATAGTATGATATCATGCTTTTATATGACACGGGAATGAAATCACACATTATCTCAGCTTCCCCATTTCTCTTTGTAGTGTGAATTTCACTGGACTGGCAAACTCAAATGCTACAGTGATCAAGTAATTTTGTTTATATAAACCGAAAATCGAGCTGAAGCATTGTTTGTGCTGTGCTGGTTTAAAGAAAATGGCCATTTTGTAGCATTTGAAAGAGTGTTGCAAAAAGAAGGCTTCTTTCTTATAGTTGAAGTGCTTTGTTTTGTTGTGTTAAAGTTGTGAAATGGGTTTCACAAGACCTCAAAAATCCACCAATGGAGTCTCCACTAAATGGGTTTCTTTCTTTTGCATTGCTAGCTTCTTCTTGGGTGTTCTTGTTGTTAACAGGTTTACTTTCTCTCTCTCTCTCTTTTCAGTTCTTTGTGTTTCTGAAATGCTTGAAGATCCTGTCTTTCAAGTTGTTTCTTTTTATTGTCATATTCACTCTTTAGTTATTACTTGTTTTTGAGTTTGTTGAAGAAATTCAAATGATCCATTTTCAAATCACATGCAAAAGTTGTCATCTTTGTGCTTTGGATTCTTCTAATCCATGCGTAAGATTAACATTTTTGTACTTCTGGGTTTATTTTGAAGTATCAAAGTTGGTGAGGTGTTAATGGTATCATTGTGGTCTTGACACAAAGACCAAGATGAAGGAATTGAAGAATGTATTAGGTTTAGAGTATTTGTGCTTGTGTTAACCAGATTTGGAGGATTTGAAGCTTGTGTTTGGATCCCAAGTCCTTTTAATTTTGTGGTGTTGGTTTTGGTTTGAACTAGAATGAGCCTGGAATCACAGAGGAAATGGTTTTCCAAACGCGGAGTATTTCTTTCGGCATTCAGTTTAAAGGTAACTTCCATGTATGATAAATGGTTTAGGTGCTTGGTGGTGCTTTTAAGGAATGTGATGGGGTATCCTATATGCTCATTTTTAATGAGTGATTGGTAAATATTTCTCAAACGGAGGTGATTTCCGATATAAGAAAGTATTCCCCTTATTTCCATGCTTTGGTATCTGAAATTGGTGGCAAGAGTGTTCTTTAAGCTTCCTATACATAGTTCTAGCATTGTGTCTGGAAACTACTGCCTTATCCATGGTTAGGATCAAGGCATATTTTCGGACGCCATATATGATGCAATAATGACATTTCAGAGCTGTTTGTGTCCATCAGCACAATGAAGATGTTCTTTTTCTTTATGATGGTGGAAGATCATGGTAAACTGCTGCTTGAGTATAAGATGCTGGATAATTACAATCAGCTGAGCCTGGGAGCAGATTCTTGTCTTATTTTATAGGCTGAGGTTATTTGTTTGCAATGTGCTACTTAAATTTTAGTGATTGGTTAGAGTTGAATGTATTTAAAGAGCATTTGAGCCAAAAGTGTGTGCGGAAGAAAAGCCCCTTCTAAACTTGGCAATTGAACCAATTTTCTTTGGCAAACTTCCTTAAATATATCAAAATTTTCTGTTACATTTCTAAAGTTTGTTCTCAAGCACTCTGCAGTGCTTAACAATGTTTTTCAGCATTTTGGACTGAGGCTATTCCTATGAATGTTGGGTCTGATCCGTTATGATGTTAATTGACAGATTTTGGACCATTCCTGATCCAACTGAGAATGATGAAGTTATGCCTGTGAAAGCACATCAATCAGGATCACTTCACCCGGTTTTAAACTGCGAGAAGAAGGCAAGTTATGGTCACTCAGCATTTTTCGCTAAATATCCAGATTCGGCATAACTAAGCAGATAACTTGGTTTTTGTCTTTGCAGGACTCTTCAGTTCAAGCAGCGGATATTCTTTCTCAAGTATCTCAAACTCATGATGTAATCTTGTAAGCTTTTTTGTCAGGGGTTTCTTAATTTTGTTACAAAGTGCTATTTATGCCACAGAATTTAAAAGATATAAATTGAAATTTCAATTGCTTATTTTTTTCATTCCATTCTGTGTCAATAACTACAGGACTCTAGACAAAACTATATCTATGTTAGAAATGCAGCTTGCAGCAGCGAGAGCTGCCAAGGGTGATAGTGAGGAAGGATCTCCAATGGTAACAAAATCAGGAGTAGAGAATTTGAAGGAGCGCCAAAAGGTTTTCTTTGTTATGGGGATCATTACTGCATTTAGCAGCAGAAAACGGAGGGACTCAATTCGAGAAACTTGGATGCCTAAAGGTCAATCTAGAATGCAGCTTTTTCTCTAATGGTAGATAGTTGTCGCTGCCAAGGTTACTAATACATTTTAGTTGTTTACGCCAGGAGAGGATTTAAAGAAGCTGGAAACAGAGAAAGGCATTATTATACGGTTTGTTATAGGACACAGGTAGGTTCGCTTTTTTAATGACGATGGGATAGCTTGCTCGTTAACTTCATGATGGTGGTTGGTTATATTACCTTCTTTGTTTTGTGCCGATCAGTGCATCTCCTGGTGGTGTTTTGGATCGGGCTATTGAAGCAGAAGAGGAGCAACACAGGGATTTTCTACGATTGGTATGTTACGATAGGCATTTTGCAAATTTTCATAACCTTTCTTTACCATTAGTTATCATGCCAATCAATTGAGTCATTATTGATAACGAAGCATGATTATTTAGCATCACTAATAGGTATTATGTCACCATTAAATATTCAGTTCATTGATTGTGTTGCTTGGCTAAAAGTATCAACCAACAAATGTTCATGCATGAGATAAGAAAGTGTCTAGGTTACAGCTGAAATATTGTCGCGTTACGAACCAAATTGGTCACATCATTTTCACAGGCATTCTCTTGAGGTTACACTTTGATTAAGCTTTTTTTGGCCCATGATAATAGAGGACTTCCAACTAGGATAGAGATTGAAGTAACTCAATAGCACACTGTTCTTTTGACGGTGGTTAATACTAATCATCAATTATCATACTCTAGATTTAAGGCATTTGAAATTATTAATCTTGCAGAATCACGTAGAAGGATATCATGAATTATCGTCCAAAACACAAATATACTTCTCAACCGCTGTGGCGAAGTGGGATGCTGACTTTTATATTAAAGTCGATGATGATGTGCACATAAATCTCGGTCAGTATATTGAGAAACGACCATGAATGAAAGCTGATTTCAGCATTTAAACTTGTTTTAACATTCGGCAGGTATGATCGGATCTACCTTGGCTCGTCACAGATCAAAGCCACGAGTATATATTGGTTGCATGAAATCCGGACCTGTCCTAGCACAGAAGTAAGCAGTTAAATGTTATTAAGATACTGGTCACAAGTTCATGAAATTTATTTGGCATCAATTATTATTCTTTATCTGCAGAGGAGTGAAATACCATGAGCCGGAATTCTGGAAATTTGGTGAGGAAGGAAACAAATACTTTAGGCATGCAACAGGGCAAATCTATGCAATTTCCAAAGATTTGGCTACCTATATTTCCGTAAATCGGTGTGATACTCATATTATGGTTGTTCTTCCTTCTGTAGATTTTACATTTTCTATGGCTGACATTGATGTTTCCATCTCAGGCATATACTTCATAAATATGCGAATGAAGATGTTTCTCTAGGATCTTGGTTTATTGGTCTCGATGTCGAACACATTGATGATCGGAGCCTTTGCTGCGGAACTCCACCTGGTAATGCATAACCTATCATCACTAGAGTCTGAGAAAATGAGTCTTTAACCATAATATGTCACATTGTGGCCAAATTCATCTACAAAGTTAGCGATTTTTTCGCTATTGTTTCGTACTGACGGTAAAGTTTTGTGATAGATTGTGAATGGAAAGCACAAGCAGGAAATCCATGTGCAGCATCATTCGATTGGAGCTGCAGCGGAATCTGCAAATCTGTGGAAAGAATGGAAGTAGTACATGAACGATGCGGCGAAGGGGACGGAGCTATATGGCACACAAGTTTCTGAAACTTACACCTTGTTACCTCTCATGATGCATGTAATATAGATGTGTATGCGATTAAATGATGATATTTTGGTTAAAACAGCACCATCTGCCCGATTTTTGTCGGTCGCTGCCTCGGGCAGCTGGTGCGAAATGATTAAATGAAATTTGCTACTGCACCTACAGATTGTCAGGTCTGGAAAAAGAAAGGAGAGGAAATGGTGAAGTTGCAGAAAAATTGTTGACAGCAATTTTATGATTGAGCAAAGAGATGGTGAAAGAGTTGACAATTCATATATCAGATTCATTTTTTATTACAGATTAATCCCTCATTTTTTCGCTACGTCATAATCTGGATTAATTGCACACAAAGTTATTAAAGCGGTTCTTTTAGTTCACTGAAATTATTGAAGTGA
>CANYCX012124857.1:0-20438 GCA_948193385.1 Breynia disticha f. nivosa | reverse complement strand
CTTGCTTTAGAGGTAAGTGGGTTATGTTTATATGTAAGTGTTTTACGCTTACAAGTAAGTGTTCCTACACTTACTAAATAATTCGTAATTGATTATAATTACGTTGATTAAGAAAAATGAAGGTAGATGTCTATAATGCTGTGCTGAATTGTTAGATTCTTAGTTGAATCATAATGAATGTTATAATTGATACGAATGTATTGGAATGGATTCTTTACATGTGTGGTATTGTTGATATGTTTCTTATTGCTGTGTGCGACTATAATCCTGTGTGGATTGATATTATGTTATGTGTGAGCTATACCTGTGTGGTATTGTCTGATTTGCTCTATGTGAGTTGTGCTATGTGCTTTACAAAATGCTGGGCTGTGTGCGACGTGAATGTCATTCTATTGTTGTGTGCTTATCTGAATGTCATTTATCTATACATGTCTATGTGACACGAGCCTCTGTGGCTATTGTATTCTAGACTTGCTGTGTGATCTGGTTCAGATATTGGACTTGCTATGTGATTTGGTCCATATTTACGAGCTTTGGACTTGCTGTGTGATCTGGTCCTTATTGCTCATTCCTCAGCTATGTGCTATAGAGGATTTCCACTGCTGTGTGCGATAGTTGATAATACCCGGGTTCATTGGTCATTTTTTGTGAAAATGCATTATCATTCATTTCATACATTTACATTGATATCTGTATGATTGATCAGTCCTGTGTGGATATTGGAACCTGTGTGGTTCGGATATTATGATCTGTGTGATCATGCTATGATTATATGATTTACTATTGTCCTGTGTGTACGTATTTTCTTATATCCTGTGTGGATTATTATGACTTGACAAGCTGTGTGCTTCTTATTGATGTTGATTTGATCTGTGTGTTCTTAATGATGCTGTGTGCGGATTGATGATTGGATAACGAAATAGCTGATGCTATTAATAAGTATTTCTGGAATGTGTTCATTCTTGTACTTACCAGCACGTCCCCGTGTTGGATATGCAAAGTGCATACGAATGAACTGATATTTCAGTATGGTACCTAATTATTGGGGATGAAGGGATGAACGCGACCTCATGTTCATCAGCATGCCTGTGCTAACCTGACCCCTGCACTTCATTTAAACAAATTGGGTTTACACTTACTGAGTATATCTTTATACTCACCATTTTTGTTTGTTTTAAATGATTGTGCAGGTATAGCAGGATTTCCCGAAAGGAGGATTCGAGCACGTATTTCACAAACGTTGATTGTTATGAAAAGATGTTTAAAGAAATCTATTAGTTTTACATTTCACATTATTGCTTTATAACTCTTTTCTATATCCATGTTTGTATCGAAAATGTTTGAAAGGTTTGGATAAATGATTCTTTATTTTTGAGATTTGAAATTAAAATCAGGGTTGGTTTTGAATATTTGTAAAATAAATGTTTTAATTTTGAGTCTCACAGCTTCCACACGCATAGATGTTTTTTTTTCTTTTAAAACTTAGTGGAATTGGATTTTGATCTATTGACATTGAATTTATTTTGTAGATATGATAAGGAAATGCAAAAAAAAATTCTACATAATTTAAAATGCATCTAAGTAATTAGTTAACAATAGAAAAATAAACCTAGGTTCACGACACAGCTAGACACAAGATTTGGACTGCCCATGTGACACACCTTGTGATGACTGCATCCTTAGTTTGCTCACTTTTGGTCTCGAAAATTCAGCGTACAATTAATCAATTAGATACACAAACATCAAACACTCATTAGTTTACATATATGAACATTCAATGTATCATTTGTTACACATAAGAGTGTCCAATATTTGGTTGAACCAACTGAACTGACTGAAATCGGACCGAAAAAATCAGTTTGGATCATGTATATATATATGTATATATATATATTGGTTGGTTCAATTTGGTTTTTAATAAAAAAAATTTTTGGATTTGGTCGATTTGGTGAAAACTGTAAACTGATTGAAAAACCAAAAATTTTATTATATATTTGACACTCATAATGTTAAAAAGGGTAATTACAATGAAGGAAATAACTAATGAGTTAAAATTGCCATAATTAATAACATAAAAATGAAAAAGAGTATCGAATTAAAGAATATTAGTTACAGTTAAGTAAATAACTAATAATATAATGTTGAAAAGGGGGTTTGGTTAACCAACGTAACCGAACCGAACTAAAAAATTCAGTTCAGTTAGATTTGGTTATATACTTTATATCAAATCAAATGCAAGGAATTGGGATCAAAGAGAGAACAGAAAGAGATTGAGTTGATGAGGAAGGAGATGGAAGAAGAAGAGTGAGAGAAAGATGGATCAAGTGTTATGTAGTGTTGCGTGTGGTCGTCAATGTTTGGTTGTAGTCGACACGACTTACTTTTCCTTTTCTCCTCTCTTTTTTTCTAACACTTCCCTTTTTTCTTTCAACAAAAACAACACTTCTCTAATTTTTTTTAATAAATTCACATCTATGTATTTACATTACAAAATTCACATCTATATATTTATATTTATATTTATTGATATATTAAAAATTTATGTCAAACAATATTTGTCTATATTAAGTAATAATGTTTTCATCAATAATATTACAAATCCTGCTAAATAAAATACGATTAGATGTTTAAAGTCATTCCCAAACGTACTTTGATGCACAAATTTATATTTGAATAAAATTGCTATATTTTTAGGTAGTAAAAATGTGCATTCAAATGTTTTTCAAATCTCTTTATATTGGTTAGACCACAATAAATGTCACTTAAAATAATATTTGTATAGTTTTTTTAATGATAATATTCAACGTAACGTTTTGTAATATTTTGTAACATCTTTGTATTGATAGTTTTCAATATAAAGTATTGTAGTCTATTTTGTTGATGATACTCATTATGTTTCTATAAATTTTTTAGATCATCTTTTGGTCTTGGTAAAGAGTTTGGACTTTTACGATTTTTAATAGATTTGATGATTTTTGTGATATTAAGTTCATTTTCATCCATTATTTTCTAAAAATTCGGTTATTGTAGATTTTGAAAAATTTTGATCTCTTAAATAAGTTATAAACCATACTTAGGGTTTATATTTAATTGTTAATGATTTTTATTTTGATATTTTCACAAATATAGATTTTTTTTTTCAAAAACTTAGTGGAATTAGATTTTAATCTCTACTAATGGTTGAATTTGTTTTATAGATATGATAAGAAGTGCGGAAATTTTTCTACATAATTTAAAATATAACTAATTAATTAGTTAAAAATAGAAAAATAAGTTTAGGTGACACAACACAACTTGATACACGATTTGTACAACCTATATTAGACACCGTGTGATACGCTGCATCCTTAATTTGTGCACTTTTGGTCTAAAAAATTCAATGTACAATTAATGAATTAGATGCACAAACATTAAACACACATTAGTTTAAACAAATGAACATAAAGGTATAATTTATTACATATAAGAGTGTCTAGTATTTGGTTAAATTGATCGAACTGACCGAAATCGAACCAAAAAAATTGGTTTGGATTGATTATTTACAAATTTTGGTCAATTCAGCTCTATTTTTAATAAAAATTTTTGAATTCGACCTGTTCAGTTAATACTAAAAACTGGACAAAAAACGAAATTTTATTATATATTTAATACTCACAAATATTGAAAAAAGATAACTACAGTGAAGAAAATAATTAATGAGTAAAAAATTTATCATAACAAATATTCTAATATTGAAAAAGAATATCGAATTAAAAAATAATAGTTATGGTAAAGTAGTAAAAAAGAAACCCTAAAGAAATGATGGGACTTGAATAAATAGGTATTTTTAAAATCAACTGGTTTAGATTAGCAAGTTTTCATGAAATGTAAAGAACAGAATGGCAAATGCGGAGACTTGAGAAAATTATCTTCCAGTGAATTTGGATGAAAAATTGCAATTCATCTGAAGCTACTATTGCCTGTTACAAGCAATTAAGCAACATAAAAATTATCTGGCAATACATCAAAATGTGCCACATAAAATTATAAAGTTACATTCCCTACTACAACACTTGTTTATACATCGCTATATTTCCACCAAATTCCATGATTTTAGAAGACCAAAATCTCCAATTGAATGTCATAATACCCTTCTTCCCAAACCATAATAATACTTGGTAATGAATTTGCAGAGGATGCTGTTTGTCACCACAATTGTTCATTTTACTCTTCTTCTTCGATCCTTGTCTCTGTCTCTGCTTCTATCACCACCATCATGATCATCCCTCTCTCTGCTTCCACTCTTTTCCCGTCGATCCCGTCTTTTCCCGTCCCACTCATGTATTCTATCTCTATCCCTTTGCCTTTCGCGCTCCTTGTCCAGATTCATCTCCCTGTCCCTGGTTGATGATCTTCTCTGTGGGCTATTGCTTCTGCTCCTGCTACGATGTCGTTTCCTTGAAGATTCTCGACTTAAGCCCGGTCTATCCTGCTTCTCAGAAGAAGTTCTCTCTGCAATTTGAATTTGACCAAACAATTTGTAAACAAATACAGAGAGGAGCATCACATGAAAGAGACGCGTCACAAAAAGCGAGCATGTTTCTGAATGAATAAACACCTAATCACACTAAGTCCTTCCGTGGATGCCAGCACTCTAGCGAATATCTTTTATTCAGACAACCTAGTTGACAGTTTACACCAGCGAATAGATACTCTTCGAATGATATGTTTACAATGGTTACCACCATATTGACAAAAGAAAAGGTCATTATTTATCTTTTACGATATTCTGTATCAAGCCTTATGTAGTGTATTTGGATTTTTTACAGATCTTCTATGTGCCAACACCAATGCTATACGATGTCAAGAAAAATAAACATGTCAACTGTAAGTTCCCAACTTACAACAATAACCACCGTTTATGTATACAGCAAAAGAAAAATATATTTAACAACTTTGTTTCTTCTTTTACTGATTTAATAACAAACTTTTCCAGTAGCCATTTTTATTATTTAGTTTAACTTGAATTACAGTGTCCCCAAGGATGTTCCGTTTTCTTAGTTTGCTTTTACGTTTCCAATGTTTAGAGTTTTGTGAAAACAAAGCACAGAAAATCTTTTTAGTTATCTTCCAACTATCTGAAGCAAGTTCTTAAAAAAAATTGTTTCTATGATAAAGCATCAAGATCGTGGGGTCTGTGAGCATTTGAAAAACTAAGGGGGTAATTTATACAGAGTGCCCAAGTTTAGGGGGTTGCGCATGTATTAGGCCAATGAGAAACCTGAAACTCGGCAAAAACCATAGCAAGTAAAAATAAAAAGAGAAATGCACTTACTGTTCCCAGCATCTTCATTAGAATCTGATAAGCCATATTCAGTTTGTAGCCGTTTCCGATGGATTGAAACTTTCCGCTCGATTTCATCCGCACTTTTTACCCCACGTTCCTCAAGGGATTCACGATATTCTATTAAAGCAACTTCCAACCGTCTCAACTTTTGTCTGTGGCATCATGAGCTATATGTCAAGGCAGGCAACACAACCATACACACTCCACCATTCTTATGTTATAAACATGAAGCAACAAGAATAATAAATGCAGGTGGAAAAAAAGTAAAAAAGAAAAAAGCACACTTTTTTATGCAACCACAAAATTGGGGACCCTACAAATACTATGAGAAAAATTTTGACCAGAAAAGATGTGTGATAACAAAGATATATTTAACTGTAATGTAACATTGCAGTGAAAATTAATGTTTGAAAAGTACAGAAAGTAACCACAGCATAAGTATATTACCTCTGCTCTTCATTCATTCCACTTTCAGATTGCATTGGAATGGTTGCGTCAGTTTCATGTTCCAAATCATCAAACTTGCCTAGACCATCACCAGCATTTTCGCTTCCGGATGATGAGTAGCCCAACCCAAGACCTCTGGCATCTCTCTTTTGTTCATCATCACTTTCATCATCATCTCGAGCCCATTTTGAAGATGGCAAGACAGGATCATTTTTCTCTTTCTTTGTAAAGGCTTTTAGTTCAGGCTGTGGAATTTGGATGGCTGTACTTAATGAGACAGATGCTTTGCTACGTGTCTCTGCATCATTCTCTTCATAACCATTCCATCCTGACATGTCTGCAGACTCTGATTCTGAATCTCTGAATCCACCGGAAAGCCTAGCAGAACCAGTGTGACCTTGTGCAAGTTTCATGTCATCATCCAATTCATATCCCCTTTGCTTTTCTGCCTCCTCCAGACTAAGCAGTCTAGCAACCATCATTTCTCTGCCACCAACAAGAGACAATCCATTATGTCTGCAGCGCCTTTCCAACTCGGCAAGGGGAAGACTCATCAACTCCCTTGTAGCTGCTCCTTTCCCCATTGCCAATGCAGCATCTTGGCTGGTTTTTGCCCCATTACCTGCATCTTCTGAGCTATTCTTTTTTTCGATTTCAGGTGCATCTCCACATATAGAATGAAATGGAACTACACCAGAATTACTGGATCGAAGAAAGGTAGCTCGTAATCCATTCACATATGCATCTGAGAAGAGAAACCAATCTGCCCATACTTGCAATACTTTCAGAACTCGTTCCTGTTCATATGTCAGAACAAGGTTAAGAAAAACAAAGACACAAAATGAACATTGATATAAATTAACAGTTACAGCATACCTTCAGTGCTTCAGCTGTTATCCTTCCTGTTATACTGCGGTACAGGTCATTGAAGCTCTCCATTATGTCTGGCAGTGTAGCTTCAAACTTGGTGCGGAATGCGGACGCATTTTTCACTGGAGCACTACTATTATGTAGAACATCAGACACAAGCATGAGCCTAGCAACTTTAGTTGGAATAAGAGTTTCTTTAAGAGTCAAAGACTCTGTGAGGACTTCAACTATCTGCAACAACCCAAATTTATATGAAATGAGAACATTCCCTAAGTAAGAGAACCACAATGACAAACAGATAAACAACAATTTGACATGAGTATTTTTTTTTTCAAGATTAGTTTCCATAGGCCTTATGTATACTAGTTTTCAGTAGAAGTGGTTGAGTCTTGAAAAGGGTACACATAATTATATATTATATTCTCTCAGTCGTGACAGTTTAATTGGAGAGGGGAAAGTATAGGGGAAGTGGGAAACTGTATAGCAGCTTATCATCTTTCATCATAATGGACATAATTGATTCATTCTGCTAAAAATTTTGCAGCAAAAAGAATTGTTCTGAAATAATAGGTTTGCAGCAAAAAGAATTGTTCTGAAATAATAGGTTCTTTATGCACAGATCGTTTATTCTAATAAGCCAATCTCCTCAGATATTGATAACCCTTGGTGTTGTCCAAGGGTAATTATTTTCTCAAACAATTACATATGCCAACCAATGGGCTTCCAGTTTAACTTAATTGCAGTTGAACGATAATTCAATATCAATGTTAAAAGATGGTGTTCATCTATTTAAAAAGTATATGTGAAAATATGCAACTAATGAAAATAATTATGCCAGACATTGTCAGTGAATTTGGCATACAAAATAGAACAAGTACCTCTCCTGCAGCATCAGCATTATCTAAAGCAAAACCCATTGCTTCCTTTATCTGATTTCTTTCTAAAGTTAATGCACGCAGCACATCCTCAAACTCATTTCTCTGTGAATCAGTAAGCATTCGTTCTGGATCAACACGCTGCACAAATTACAATATAATAAACTATCTTCAGTCA
Source organism: Breynia disticha f. nivosa (assembly GCA_948193385.1). Lineage (NCBI taxonomy): Eukaryota > Viridiplantae > Streptophyta > Magnoliopsida > Malpighiales > Phyllanthaceae > Breynia > Breynia disticha. The sequence goes on along the minus strand of CANYCX012124857.1, from coordinate 12,742 downwards.
TGATTTAGCAACCAGCTCAAACATTTTCGTTTATGACAGTGTTGATCATAATATTTATTTATGATTTCACTAATCTTCCAAAAAAATTCATAATCAGCATACCCTACTCTTCCCAGCAGCGTATGTGCTACCAGACTCCTTCTCATGCTCTGGGCTCTTTGCTGTGGGTAAAGGTGGTGGCATCCATCTGGAAAAAACATTATCGATATTTTTTTAGTTTGATCTTCACAAGTATAAGTTTATCCAAATTTAATCCAAATCTTAAAAATATTGAGTCAAGAATACCTTCCACTGCCAGTTATCATTATAAATGGCTCTGTACGCCACCTCCGAAGCGTATCACCCTGCATCAAAACAAAAATCCTCAACTTCCCGTACAAATAACTATACAGCCTTTTTCTGAATTGAGAACATAAAAAAGTGCATTCATGAACAATATCATTCATATAAAAGAGTATTAAAATGAGTATCTATTATACTACACAAAATAAAGACTACTCTTCGGTATTTTATCTGCTATTCATTTGTAAAATTTGTAAAGGTGTCACAAATTTTCATAACTCCATAGCTGAACAAATCCTATGGGCATAAACAGCATTTACCTGAGCAAAAGAGTAGAGCCTCCAAACGTAGTACGTGTGTTCCTTTGATCCAAGCTCAAATAAAAAGTTGAAAAGGGGGTTTCCACGCCCTCTCTCCATGATAGCTTGTTCAAAAGCACATCCTCCATCCAATACATACAAAGCCATAGTATCAATCACATGGTGAAGATGTTCATCTTCAGGTGGGACAACCTTTATGTCAGGAACATTTGGAGTAAGAACCTACGAGCATAATCAAGTCATCAGCAAATTTGAGCAGGACAAATACTGATTTCTCTTCACAAGCATGACACAGTCAAAGAGAAGCTCTAACAAAGATACACAAGGAAAATATTAATATAATTAGTCAACCTACCAATTCAGAATTCTGGCTTGGAACTGGGTTAACAGGAGGACCTGAGGGCCCGGATAGAACCACGGTGGCACCCTATCACAATCAGAGAAGATAAATTCACTCAAGAATCAAGTCTACCAAGCATATAGAGTAGAAGCATATTAACAAAATTTTAATGGAAGTGCAAAAGCAAGCCGATATGAACATGTTGCAAAGATTTAGTACTTGACATACCTCCTTACTCCTAATTGCCATCTGTCCAGGAGGTGGAGCAGGAAGTGCCTGTGATGGAAGAGCCACTGACTTACCCCAGCCAATCTTAAGCTCATATTCATAAACAACAATCCCTGTGAAATGAAATAATTACTAAGAAAAAACTATATAAGACAAAAAAATGCTGGACTCACGTTTGAGCGATGTGCATTTCTTAAGCCATTATAAAAAGCGGAAAACAAACCAGGCAACTAACCCTGCATTTCATCTTTAGCAGCCTGTGCATCAGCTCTATTCATAAATGCAACAAATCCACAATTTCTTTGCCGCCGTCTTTCCTCTTCTGTCCTCGGCCACATTATCTTTACGCTAGCAATAGGTCCAAATCTTCCAAAAGTTCGCAAAAGAAAATTCTCGTCAACCTGCATTAGGAGCAAGAAAGATTTATGCTCACAGTTCACACGCGATAGAGTTAAACACTACTGTCATGACAAATTCCATTTGAGATTGAGAAAAAGAAACTGACCTGTGGTGAAAGATTCCCCACATAAAGATTTGTGGTTTGTGGATCACCATCATCAAAAGATCCAGGAAGTCTTCCACTTGGATCAAAGTCATCAGGCAGTTCATCAAATCGACTGGATGGCTGTAAAAACAGCAGTGGTAGTCAAAGGTTTATAATCACATGCATTGTGAAGAATATGAAAAGAGAAAATAAAGAGAATATAACTCCTAATTTCTCACAAATTAAATATAGTATCTGACTTCTCACTTCTGACAATGGAAGGCCAAAATTCAAATAATGAGATTTCAGAGAGAGTTTACAACAAAAGAGAGGCTATAGCCTTTTAGTTTTTGCCTCTTACTATAAATAGACTTTAAGGCACATGAAAAGAAACAGAAGCACCACTAGCATTAATTTAGGAAAATAAAGATTTGATGATGAATCATGAATTACATAACTATTTTCTGGAAGATCACATTTAAAAGAACAGGCAATAAACTTACAGCAGAACTTTCATTATGATAACCATCACGCGAATGTTCACGATCTTGATTACGCCTCTCTCTCATCTCATGCTCATGCTTCAGTTCCTCCATAAAGTGATCTATGTTCCGTGTTTTTCCTTTTTCCTTCTCCTTTGGTTTCTCAACTTCCTTCTGTAAAGGAAAAGAACACAGATAAATGTGTTAGTGTTACTAGGGAAAATTTGACTCTTATCATGTCGGATGTAATAAATTCTACAAAATTAAAACTACAGACCTTCCTGTCAGATTCCCTTCCCTTGCTGGACATTGAAGGTGGTATGAAAGATGGAACATACCTGCAGCAGAATTATCAAAGATAAACTTCCATGTTGTTGAGAGGGCTGTACTTTGTTACTACACTATGCCATAACAAAAGCACGAAACTCATTGAATGCTTTGACGAGGATTAGGTATTTTCCCACCTCCTCAAATTTCGGTTCCTTAACCGTCCATTGAATGGTTTTGAAAGCAGAGATTATTTAAGTTCATCACCACTATTCCTTTACCAACACATACGAAAAATCGGAGACTGCCAAGCTTTTGACTTGAAGTTGTAATATCATAAATTAATTACAATTAACACAGAAGCTTAAACAAACATGGAAACAAAAAGAAAAGGTCATTTGAACATACTAGTGATTACACCATAGCGGTATATTTTCGGGTTTTTGTAAAATAACAAGCCAACAAAGATAAAAAGCATGGCATAAGGGGAAATAATGACACAATATTCCACAGTGTTAGCATTTTTTTATTTCATTCATCACATCAGAAGCATGAATCAAAATACCTACAATACGAAGGACTGGGCATCTGCGGCAAAACCAGAGCTTGCCCAGAGTCTAAGGCAAGGCCTCCTTATAAAGTCTTGATTCCATCATGGAAAATTTGCCTTCATTGAGATGCCAACCAGGAAAATGAGGAACTTTCCTCAGAAACCACTAATTTTTCTAATTTCATGTGAACGAATTAACACTAAAATCACCTCAAATACGTTGAAGGACAATTCAATTAACACATCCAATAGCACTTGACGGTAGTGACTTCCTTGGGGAATAGGAAAAGTATTCTCCACATCTTGTTCTGATGTCATTAATTAGACATAAAAAAATTTCCTCTTAACAATAATGCTTTTCCATTAGGTTACCTCAATGGCAAGTAGTTTTTATTTCATTCAATAGCTTTTACATTCTGAATATATCACTTTAGAAGAGTTTCATGGAAATTCAGTTAATGCAATAAATAGTAAGATGAGAAAGAAAAATTCGAGTCTACCATAGGCATCCCAGATTCTGCTTTTGGTTGGGGGAAAGATAAATGTTATATACAAAGATTTTTCCATGTTAACATTTTTTTTTTTGCTTTCCTCCCTCTCTCTGTTAATCATGAAAGCATCATGCATGTTCACAGCCTTTCGCATTGAGTACCTTGCTGGTTTAAAAAATTTGGCAGCAATGCCTTTTACAAGATTTGGCAGCAATGCATTTTAGGGTTCATTAAAGTACCAGCTTTTAAATGGTTCTACGAAATTGCACTCACATTTCGTCATCTAAAATCAAACCACTGATTATTGGAACATAATAAACAAGAAAAAAAAAGATATAACAATAGGCATACAATCTCATTTTAGACTTGCTGCTACAGTAACATTTCATCACAATACAAGAAATTCTATGGCGACAATTGACAAATTTATTCAAAATTCCAAATACAAAAAAAAAGTACAAAGACTGCAAAAAATGATAAAACGCAAAATGATAAAAAAAAAAATCATTACTGTGAACCCACTCATAAAAATAAAAGCATAAAAAACTATTAAATGCCACACTAAGAACAAACAAGGTTTCTTAAACTTTACACAAGAACCAATATCAGAGAATGTAGAACCTTTTCAATAATTAATTTTACAGAAAAAAATTATTGTCTAATAAGCGTGGGATGTTGATCATCAATACACGTTACATAGCAAAAGAACTACTTTATCAGTAAAATCCTTAAGCAGAAGAGAATATCATTCAAAATTCACAGGTCATAGAAAGAAAATCATTTTAATAGCAAAATAAAAATAAATTGAAGAACTAGCGATCATTTCTACTTACCAATTTAAATAAACCCAAATTCTAGGGGTTCAAAAAACATGGAATCAAACATTTCCATTAACCATATTATAAAATTGTTGATCAGAAACCATATCTATGATCTAAGTACCGAAACTCCCAGCCCTATAATGTCTTTAAAAGAATATCACAACATTGTTAATCAATCAGAAGCATTTATTTACCTACTTCCCTTCTTTGGGACAGATAACCCATCTTTGGACTTTTCACCTGTCGCGAATAAATAGAAAAGGCCCATACTTTTATTAATATGTTCCCATAATGCAGAAAAATACTTATATATCCATAATGTGAACATTTAAGATAAAACAAAACAATCAAAACTTGTAAAAAAAAATCAATGGTATAAAAGTTCCATAGACTGACCTTCAGAATCAGCCTTCACTTTCTCATTGGGATTTATCAATCCACCTCTTACGAAAGCCTTTGAACCAGGTGTATTATCCCCTTGAAAGGATTCCACAAATTCAGCATACAATCTAGCAGCTTCATCCTCGGCTCTCTTCAGGATAAACCAACATAAACGTGAGAACCAGATTAGAAAACAACCAAATCTCCAAATTCAATTGGGTCTGAAAGTTGAAGCCGTAATAAATGAAAACCTTTTTCTTAGCCTCTTCCTCTTCCCTGTGTTTCTGGAACGGAGTCTTTTTCCGTGTAATGGAGAATGAACTCATCCTTGCATCTAATTCTAACAACAATTGCAAGCAAAAAAATCCACGTAAATGCCAACCGAAAACACTAAACTGCAATCAACTATAAATAATCAAATCAATTCAGCTAAACCCCCCACAGTAGTCTAACAAATGGCGCATAATGCCCGGACACATCGCGAAAAGACGAAACCCATACTATCATAATTACAACTAGTATTACTTCAAGACCTGATTGCAAATTAAAATCACGCGATCGAAATCGCCATAAAATTATCAATAGCACTGAACATAATTACCGAAAACAATAATCAATAGACTAAAAAGATAAGCAATTTAACAACGAGATTCGGTTCAATAGAATTTCAACCTAAACGAGAGCTAACCGAGTTCCGGAAAATAAAATAAAATAAAAGAATAGAGAGATAGAGAGCGAACCGAGTTTGTGTTGGAGCGAATAGGGTTAGTGAGGAGTTATGAGGTGTGATTGTATTGATTCGGGAGAGACCTAACGTAAGCGAGGGTAAGGCCTTAAGGGTATTTTTCTTTCCCTTCTCCCTTTTTTTTCTTTGGGAGAATTACACTGTATACGTCTTTTTCTTATTTATTTACAGAATTTTCAATTTTTTAAATCTTTTACATATAATAAGATTTTTTTCTTTTTTTTTTACATTTTATACGTTTTTTCTTTTTTTTTTACATTGCTTATGGAGCAGTATTTTTTTAAAATTCAACTATAATATAAATTTTATGTAAACTTACGTAAATTTTCTATATGCATAAATAGTTTTATACATGAATTATATATATTTTTTTATGTATATAAGCTTAATACAACTTCTAACTTGATATATACTGAATTTTTATATTATTTATTAATTTTTCAAGATTAATTTTTTTATCAATTTTTTATTTTTAATTGAATATTAACTTTATGTGGATATTATATCAACTTTGTATATTTTAACTGTAAGATATATTTGTATATTAATAAATAAAAGTAAAAAATGTTTTATTAATTTAAACTTATTATAAAATTTTAATTTGCTATATGCTAATTTTTTATATATTTTATAAATTTTGTAAAATTACTTTATATAAACTTTGCATACCGCTTAAAAATATTTGAGAACCCGATAAATATTTTTTTGGCTTACAAGAAGCCAATTATAAACTTTTAATTTGATATATGCTAATTATATATTAAATTTTATTTATAAACCTCAAATATATGAATCAAGCGTAGATCCTAAATATTTAATATTGAAGTTGACAATTAATTTCACATGACTTACGCCACACTTAATTTTTTTGCATCAAATAAAACTCATGATATTTATGTTAAATATTAGGCATACATATAAATATTTCATACAAAACTTTTTTTTTGTTAAAAATCGAGTGATAAATAATTATGTAATTAGCAATGAAATTTTTATGTGAGAATTAAACCCGCGTATTGATACAAGACTTTCCTATTAAATTATCTCTAAAAAAACTTCATTATACACTGAGAAATCTCAGCCCATCTTTTGCAAAATTTTCTTTGGCAAAGAATAAAGAGGATTACATCGTACCGAACGTAAATAAAAGTATTAACTTTGAGAAAACTTTGGTTTTGTTATCATTTTATAATTAAAAAGAAAAGTGATGCATATATGTAATTGGCCCTTTTCTTTTCAAGAATAGAAGGTTTAAGTTGCAAATTATCAAAATTAATTATTAAATAAAAATATAAAAAATGAAAGCAAAATGATAATAAAACAGAATATATATATACAAGTACATATATGTATGTATGTATGTATATGTAAACATGTACATATATGTATTTTTTTTTTGGTTACAATGTACATATATGTATGTATGTATATATGTATGTATGTATATATGTATACATATACATATACGTATGCCTATATGTATACATATGCATATATGTTTATATGTATGTATATGTATACATATACACATACATATATGTATATATATATATATATCCTAAGAGGGGTGGAGGTGGGGTGGTGGTGGATGGCGAGATGTGGACAAACCAACAGGATCAACGTGCCGACGCAAAAAATACAAGTCAATCTGACACTAAAGTTTCGTAAATCGTTGTAGGTTTTTGCGGCGCTCCATTGCATGCGTTTGGTGCATGTCGTGCAACTCAAATTCAAGTGTTTCAACTTTAGAACAGAGTAAAAGATGAATCTCGCTTGGGTCGAGACCTCGTGAACATAGTGGAGGTAGGGCAGTTAAAGTGGACACTTCATCATCAACTCGTGAAAACTATGGCTCCGAGCAAGCTGTAGGATCGAATTGAGGTGAGTCGGGTAATGTAAACTCTATATCATCGGGCTTGATGTCAAATGAGCCATCATCAAACTTGAGCTTCAACTCGACAGACATCGTTGGTGGAAGGGACTGTGTTGGTCCATGCATGGAAGGTGGACTGCTAAGAGGGGCTGTCTAAGACACGTTGGATGGTGTAGTGTGGTAACCCTCACCGTGTTGGCCCGATGGATCAAGCTCCGACCACTATGGAGGTGCAAGGAGAATCGATCCTTGAGGGAGTCGAGTGCCACGTCTATCAATTCTGCGTCCAGACATATTAGAAAAAAACAAGAGTAATGTAAATGTTTACTTTCAATCATAATTGACAAAATTAATTATCATTAGATAAAATTATATTTTAATTCGAGAATCAAATTTAAATAGAAATTCCCAAATTTATATAAAATTAAATTGTATTCCCTAAATATCAATATTAAATAAAAACTCATCGTAATACAAAATTACACTTTTAGTCCTTGTATATCAAATTTAACTGAGAATACATTATATAATAAAAAACGGCTTGCACGTAAATAAGTCATAATTCATTAAAAATATCCAATTCGCTACAACAACAATTAACTAACAACACTAAAACTAAAGCAATAATGACAATAATGTAAAATAAGAAAGAAAAACTTTCTCTATTTACTGTCGAAAACCGAAGGAAACTAATAAGTTTAAAATAAATTTGAGGTGGAAATGAGTAGACCTGGCAAAACGGGTTAACGGGTCGGGTCGACATGACCCATTAACACGATTATGCCAAACCCGAACCCATGAATCAAAACCCGAACCCAATTCGTTTATTAAACGGGTAACCCGACACGACCTGCATTGACACGATTATTAAATGGGTTGATGGGTTGACCCATTAATTCGATCCATCTAACCCGATTATTGAATTCTCTTCAACATCACACCATAATAATCACAATAAACAATAACAACATAGAAACAAACTTTACAAACAATTAAACCACAAAATCTCATCGATATTTTACAATCATAATCAAAACCTCAAGGTGGAAGATGGTGGCAAGGCTGACGCCGACGGAATAGAGAGCGAGATGGAGAAACGGAAAAAGGGCTCGCGACTGGTGAGAATCGAGAGAAGGTGGCAGGCCTGTGGGAGGGAAATGGTGGCCTGTGGGAGGGAAATGGTGGCAGGGAGTTGTGGCTACAGGAGGGACATGGGGGAAGGGCTCTATGGGAGGGACATGGGGGCGGCAGTGGAGGGGATGGAGCCTGGAGGGTGGAAATTGGAATGAAAAAATGAGAGGTTGTGGTGGGCTGCTTCTTGTTTAAAACCCTAAAATTGAATTCTTATTTTCTAACATATAGTGTAATTTTCAGTTTTAAATCTAGATAGTAAACTAAATATTTATATTTATTATGTTTAAAATTAAATATTGTATATATTATAAATATTTTATTTTTAAAAAATATTTAACGAGTTATAACGGGTTATATTCGGGTTTACCTGTTTAACAAAATTTTAAACGAGTCATAAATGGGTCAACCCTTTTACGACCCAAACTCATTTAATCAAACTCAAAACCACTTAACTTCATGTCGGGTTGTGTCGGATTATCGGGTCGGGTCAGTTTTTGCCAGGCCTAGAAATGAGGAAGATAGAGAGAATTAGCACTTATATAGACCACGCACATTAACGTCCACATGGACTCTACTTGCAGACACGTGATACACCATCAATTTAGCGTTTAGTGTCCACGTGGATGTTAAGTGTGTGTACAATTGGTGACAATTTTTTCACTCAAATTTTGACATCTAACGTCAACATAAAAGCTATTTTTAATAATTTATTTTATTTAACAACATATCGTTAATTTTAACATTCAAGTCTCCATCATCTTCTATATTTTTATCACTCTCTATTTCTTCCTCTAGATTGGTTGTTCCATTGTTCCAAACACACTAAAAAGTTTCATCAAACTTTTTTAATGCTACAAATCTATTAAACGGAATATATATATATATATATATATATATATATATATATAAACCGAATTTACATATTTTCTTAGAATTTTAATTTTTTTATTTTAATTCAATGGTTTTTATTACTTAAATACACAAAAAAAAGATTAACTTTTTGTATTATGTGAAAAACGTTACACAGAGTAGTTATTCAACTACTTTAGCTGCCGGTAAAACATTATGCTCTTTCTCTTTAAATTATCTTGCTCTTTCTTCCCAAAAGATGGGAGGTATAAAAGGAAGATTTAGGAATTTGAGAGATAGATTAGAAACAATAAAGATTAAATAAAGCAGTCTCTTATTTATGCTGGCAAGCATCGGAGATTGATCAAAACTTAGTTCAGAAATGCAGGAGTCCTGGAGTGCTGCACGGAGTGTCTCTTTGTTGAAACTCTAACCCGTGATATTTATTAATGAAGCTCCAGCAGCTTATATAATGTTTGCTGTTACAGTAATTGAGTTGTATACAATGAGTAAGTAGATATCCATTACAAGAGTCATACAGCAACTAGAGTTGCAGTGGTAGTAGTATCCTTAACAATATTATGTTCTACCCCAGATTAACCCTTTGTAAAACTCGAACAGTGTTAAAGTGACCAAACAAATGGACAGACAAGAATGTTGTCGCTGCAATTGTTGAAGTCTAAAGTATCAGACCAGAATGTGGCAGAATGTTTCTCTTGCAATAAGGTTTGCAATGTGTGTGAAATTATGACTCATTTCTTGTTGTAACTGTTAGACTCACTTCTTGTTTTGTACGAAAACAACCACACTCTAGTTGATGACAATGGCATTATTTTTTGGTTACAAGGAGGGCATATACTTGCCTAGTTACTTAAAACATTGACTAATCTAGAGTGGGAAACTCCTAAACAATCCTCCCAAAGCAAGTTTATACAGCTTTCCGGTGGTGTGTGGAGAATAGACTTTCCCGGTGGTTGATCGATGCGCAGATTGGCTAGCTTGTCCGCAACTCTGTTTCCTTCCCTATACGAATGCTGACATCGAACCAGCCAATCCCTTGCGATGAGGTTTCTACAGGCCAGGATAAATGGGAACATTGGATGATACTCTAGAATCGGAGGTTCAATAAGGTGCAGCGCTACCCGAGAATCCGCAGTGAGAATGACCCTTCTATATCCTTCAGTCCAAGCGAGTTCCAGTCATGACAATGGCATTATGGCTTCTGCAGAATTGACAGCATTAGTTGCACCTTAATTGATGAAAAGTTCATGTCACTGTTTGATTTTGTTTGTGTTTATTTTTTCTGCCTTGTACGAGTGTAAATTACTTGAATAAACTGCAAGTTATGTGCAATTGTTCACAAAAAATCCCTCATTCTGTTACTATTTCAGATTATGAAGTGAATATGACGTTTGAGAACATTTTGCAGGTCGATATATTCATCCTAAAGGACCTAAACCCTATCATAAGCACCGCCAAGCTTTCTGAGTCTCTCAATTTTCTTATATGAACTTGAAAAATTCTTATATTTTGTTCCATAATTGATTGCTGCTACCTTTCCAAGGATTTTTTTTTGTTCTTCTGCATCTTTCAAGCATGTGTTTGGCTGTTGTAATTATGTCTGATGCGCCACTCCTGCTCGAAGTTTTCTTTCTCTGCTGATCAAGAATGTCAAAGAAAGATAGTGGTTAGCTAGAATATTGCATATCGTATTAGATATACAAGCCCTTTATCCGACCACTACGGGTAGAGGTTCATTCGGTTCGGTTTAAATAGAACCAATCTCCCAATAAACCTAACAAACCAAAAGGTTTCTGTAAACTAAACAAATTGAAATGAATTTTATTTCGGTTAGTTTATTCAGTTTAATCGAAATATTTTCTTTTTTCTTTTGATTTTTTTTGTTTAGTTGTCTTTTTTAGTTAAGTTCAACTTATCCATTATATTTTCAGTTTAAATTAATATTGAATTAAATTTTAAATAAAAATTAATTAATAAAATCAAACAATTTAACATATTAAAAATATATATTTTATTTTTAAAAATATTTTTGGTTTGTTCCATTTGTTCAATTTATTCGTTTTCAAAAATAAAAATTGAAACCGAACTGAATAAACCAAACATGCCGACTAATAAAATTAAATAAATTGAACAAACTGAACAAATCAAACAAAAAATATAAATCTAATTCAGTTCAATTTGATTCATCGATTCAGTTCCCTTATACTCATACCTACTAACCACTCCTTTTACTATCTTCAAGCCTTTTCATCTCAAGATGCGAGGTGTGTCAAACAAACAAATCTCATGATGCGAGGGAAAATTACTGTGCAGCAACAGTAATAAGGTGCCACCACCACCACCACCACCACTCACAACCATTATTTTGGCTCACATCATTCTGATTGTTTAATCTTGGTGGGAAAATTTGGATTCTCTTTCAAATTACTTACATCTCACAATCTACTGTGAACTTTCCCTAAACTGTATCTTTTTCGTGATTGTCACAAGCAAAGCAACTGTGTTTTGAAGCTCGTGGAAGCATTGTTACCACAATAAGTGAGAAATGGAAAGGAAGAAGATTTAGTGATCTCATTAATGGAGAAACAATGAATGCCAATGATGCAGTGATCAAAATTGGAGGTCTGCCGTTTTCTTCGCAGTGGTGATGGACTTTAAACCCTTTGTCAATAAATTGACATGCATTTGACTTTGTTGATCTCTCCTTCACTGTTCTGTGTGCTTTAGAGTCTCTAAAGTCAAATGTGTGCTTTCAAGTTCCAACCCTTGTCAAGGAGGTAATTTTCAGGACAAAAATTCTCTTACCGTTGTTTAGAGAGAGCTACGTTACACAAAAGTAAACAAGAATAGGCATGACCATAAGAATCGGCACGACAAATGGAAAGCGGCCATTTTGCGTCTTGCTTCCGAGAAAATATTAGGTCTACTTCCAACCTCAATGGCAATGCAAGTGTTAATGAGGACATACAAAGAACGCTTACAGTACCGTAAAAAACGAATACTTTGTCATTACCGCTGGACCAACACCTTAAAATTATAGCATATTTAGTATGGTGATGGCATAATACTTTACACCTGAAGTGATTTATTTGGGATTAGACTTAATGACTTGACTTGTTCGAGCAGAAATGGGTAATATTGAATGGTTGGGCTAATTTTACGGGTTCTATAGCTTTGCCTATTGTTAGAACTTTTGACTTGGAACAAATATGGGAAGAAAACACCATTTCAAGCCTAGCTGCATATGAATTTTATTTTTTTTCCAAACCTCCTGTATCCCGACACATTGACCGAGACTAATCTGGGTTCGGAATGAGAGGCACGACTCCTCCCTCACGAGAGTGACTCTCCTCGAACTCGAACCTGGGTTCAAACTTTGATGGGAGAGTTGGATTATCAGTTCAACCAACACCTCATGAGTAACTGCATATGAATTCTATTATGGGAAAGTCAAGTCTCTACTCAATAATGCTT
>CANYCX012123600.1:0-14266 GCA_948193385.1 Breynia disticha f. nivosa | reverse complement strand
AACATTATCTAGGTTTAAGCACACATTTTGAACATCCCGAAAGGGATTCTTAATTGACGATAGTGCGAGGACACTAACATTATCCCCAATCCAATTAAGGAACAAAGTGTAGGTCTATTGAAGTCTAGGAAAACCCAACGCTTTTACTTATTGTTTTTAGCTCTTATTTTCCCTTGCATTTATCCTTTAGTTTAATTCTCAATCATCAATCTATAATGTTTACTGCTTTATTTCTCTTTAGTTTTAGCACCGAATTGGATTAGATACCATGTTCCTTAAGAAATTCGATCCTGGGAGTTATACCTTCGTGGTAAAACTGCACCGGCGTAGTACGCTTACTAGATACCGGTCAAGTTTTTGGCGCCGTTGCTTGTGAACAACGTATTTAGTTTGATTTCATGCCTTTTATTTTCTAACATTTTCTTTGTTGTTAGTTTCTTCTTTTTGTAGGTTTCAATTTTGTTTATGCTTCTCAGAGGTCACAATCATCCGGAAGAACTCGTCAAGTACTATACAGAAATAGAAAGAGTGATTTCAGAACGAAGGGTTAGTAATAGATAGATGAAAAGGCAACCTGATTTTGATGAGGGGATCCGTTCGTCGGAGGATGGAGTCTTTAATGAAAGGGGAGTGGATCCCATGTTGTTGTGACGTAATAAGAATGGCAATGGCCATAATGTTGAAAATGGGGGGTGGGAGACAAGCTCCACTGCCTTAAGAAGGGATTGGACATCCCCCTAGAGGTGTTTTGAGGGATATTCAGAAGCCGGTAATAGGGGTATCTCCATCTCGCATACTGTTGAGGTCGTGGACTAGAAATTACGAGTTGAAGAGAGTTCACTTCGATATGCTCCTTTCTTCCTATGGACTAGCATCTAAGGATGAAGTATCTTTCTTTTGGGAGTTTTACACCATGCTTCAAACATTTCCACTCTATGGGTTGAACGAGGATGAATTGAGAATGCAATGTTTCTATTATACTTGAAGGATAAGGCGAAGGCCTGGTTAATCAACTTACCGAAGGGATCCTTAGGGACATTGGATGAGGTGTACAATAAGTTCATGGCTAAGTATTATTCACCTCAAAAGACTATCAACTTAAGCAACAAGATATGCACATTCAAACAACTTGATGGCGAAGCTTTCCATGAGGCGTGAGAAAGGTTCAAGATGTTCCTCATGCAATGTCCACATCACCAATTCCCTTTGGCTTTGCTCACTCAATTCTTTTACGAAGGGTTGTCTTTAGGCAACTAAGCATTTGTGGATAATGCTTCCGGAGGCTATGTGGGAGATAAGACCGCAGAAGAAGCATGGGACAATTATGAGTTGGTGGCCAATAACACTCAAAATAAGGCCATTAGAGGGAGAAAAGGAGCTAATGTAAGTTAAGTGTCCTAACCTCACCAAGTGTGATAGGTTCATCATGAGGGAGAAGGTTGCTAGAATTGATACTCAATGTGCTTTTTGTGGAAGGTGGGATCATTTGGAGGTTGCTTGTGGATATGGGGCTGAAATGATCTAAGGAGGTGTTGAAGAGGCTAATTTTATTGGAGGAGGAAAAGCAAACTAACCCAACGACCCATATTCCAACACCTACAATCTGGGATGGAGGAACCACCCCAACTTTGGACGGAGAAACACTTCCAATTACCAAGCACCACACCAATCAAATTCGTACGCACCTCCCAAGCCAAACAATTATCCTTCCTAACCATTTCAACCTAGAGACCAAACCAACTTTCAAAGACCTCCATCTCTAAGACTTGCCTACCCACCATCACCACGACAAAACACAAATGAACCAACCTCTTCAACCAATCACCAAGAACCCAAGTAAAATTTTGAAGAGATATTCACCAATGCTTTTGGGAAGATGCACCAATTTATAGATGTCAAAACTACCACCAACCAACGCTTTGAGACCTTCATGCAAGTTTAAACTTCCTTCAATAAGTCTACTTTGGCTACATTGCAAGGTCTAGAGCATCAAGTAGGACAATTGGCAAAACAAGTGGTAAAAATAGAGAAGGGCAAACTCGCGAGTTCATCCACTTAAAATCCCAAGGATAGTGTTTGTGCTATCACATTGCGTAGTGGGAAGAGTTGGGAAGAGAGATGATTGATGGTGAATTGGGCAAGAAAGAGCAAGGTTCCGATTGGATTTAGAAAGATAGAGAGGATGCTAATGGTGACAATCATGATAAGGGAAGGAGGAGTAGCTATAAGGTTCATGGGAATGCTCCTAAAGTTCAAAAGTGGGTGCAAGATAAAAAGAACTATGAGAACGTGGAGGAGGATCTCACCTCTATGCCCTCTCTACCATTTCCTCAAGCCATTAAGGCTACTCCCAAAACTGAAGAATTTTTTAAGTATTTGGAATGGATGAGGCAAGCCCATTTTAAGATACCATTTCTTGATGCCATCTCGCATATGCCTGAGTATGCCAAGTTTGTCAAGGAACTTGTTTCAAACAAGAAGAAGTTGGAGGAATACACATTGGTACATTCGGGTGAAGAGTGTAATGCCATCATTCAACAAAAGATTCCTCCAAAGATGAGAGATTTGGGGAGTTTTTGGATTCCCATATCCATAGGAACATTGGACATCAATAGGGCACTATGCGATATGGGAGCTTCTACTAATCTTATGCCTCTATCTTTCTATGAGAAGCTTGGGCTAGGAGAACTCAAGCCGTGAACCACTTACTTACAACTTGAGGATCATTCAATCAAGTATCCGGAAGGGAAGGCGGAGGATGTGTTGATTAAAGTTGGGAAATTCTTCTTACCCACTGACTTCGTTGTTTTGGATATGGAGAGAGCATCCAACTTGCCAATCATACTTTGGAGGCCATTCTTAGCCACGGGAAGAGCTATGATTGATTTGTAAGATGGGAAGCTTACACTCCGACTAGGAAATGAGACGCAAGATTTTGATGTCTATCAAGCTATTACGTGCCCGGTGATGGATGAGGAGGTATTTCAAGTGGAAGTGTTCGATGGAGTGGTTTGCAGAGAGCCCATGTGCAAGGACAAAGTGTCAAACAAAATTTAGGAAGGGATTGGCAACAACAAAAGTGTGGGGGTGCAGAAAAAGAAGAAATCCAAGCATTTGTTTCCGAGGCCTTTTAAGGATGCAACGGTAAAGAATTTTACTCCAGCTTTTGCCAGACATGCACTAGTGAGGATGACTGACAGTCACATGGGCACCTTTTCTTATAGCATGAGGAGAGCCAAACCTCAAGCATCATTGATAGCCACCATGCTAGATAACGTTCCAGAGGCCACACTAGAGACCGAAGCAGAGACCGTGATGATGTGACCGTCCGAAAAGATGCTAAACTACCTATGTCTGCAATGACGTAAAACTATGTCAATAAACTTTTTTTTCTTTATTGCATCATTTAGTTGCATTCATGTTTATATTGTGTTTTTTATTGATTTTTTTCTTTTCAATGTGTATGCATTCATCACATAGGAACCGTTTACAATTATGTCTTGCATTTTTCTTATTTTATTTGTGTTTGGTATGCAAATCTTTTTTTGCCTTTGTTAAGGAAGTATAAATGAATGAATGCCACAACCAAGGACGCTGCCTTTTCAATGGAAACCACGAGCACCTGACCGAGAGAAGCTTTGTTCTTCCCTTTCCCTCTTCTTTATGCTCAACTTATACATACCGATGTTGTCCTCAATATTTCTTTGATTGCATATGTAATTGTTAGATTAGGGACAATGTCAAACATAAGTGTGGGGGAGAGGTTTATGATTTTGTTTCCATTTCATTTGTGGGTTGGGGATGTGCATGCGCTCAAAAGTGCGGAAAAATTTCCAATTTTTTCGCAAAATTCTTCAAATTTTCCATCAAAATTTTTGCACTTTCTTTGTGAATAAATGTTTATGTTGGTTGTATTGAATTGTGAGTGAAATTGATATGCAATGTATGGTTGAAATCGTTGAAAAGAGAAGTTGTATATAATGGCAAGAGTAGGTACATAATTGTAATTGAGGACCTTAGACTTGGTCTTGCAAAGCTATGATAGGCTAGCTTGAATGGTTGTGTGGCATGATTGTTGAGTTTGGTAAGGGAGGTGTAAATGGCCAATATTTGTTGGCATTTGAGGCTTAATTGCTTCTATTTGCACAAAATAATTGGAGACTTTTGGCATATGAAAATTTAAAAGAAACAATGCCTGAAAATTGTCATTGGTGCTCGTAATTAAAATAAATAGACTTCGAATGGCCAGGAGTGCACGCCAAAAGCGTGTCAATTTTGCGTTCGCTAGAATTCTTAAGAAAATAAAATGTTTTGAATGACCGGGAGTGCACGCCAAAAGCGGTCACTGTCGCGTTCGATAGGAAACAGTTTGAATAAAAATAAGAGCACAATCTAAGAAAAGCATTGTAGTGTTTGGAAAAATGACTTAGGTCAAAATTCAAATTTTCTTTGTGTTGATATGATGCAAGAGAGTAACTCCGATGACAACAAGTGTTTTGACCTAGAGATACCGCCAAACTCGGGAATTTGATCACCAACCGTTTGAGTCCTTGAATAGCTTGCTTGGGTAAGTCTAGGTATCATTAACACTTGATCATGTTATATGAAACCTTGCTATTATGTGCTAGGGATCTTGAATATGATTGAGACCATGAGTGTATTTTGATCCGAGCTCTTAACCCCTATTTTTCATTTGTTTTGCTTGAGACGAGCAAAAGCTTAAGTGTGGGGGAGTTTGATAGGGCCAATAATACACATTTATTCAATTTAATTCTAGTGGATTTTTGTGAGATTTTATTAGATAAACCATATGTTTTTTGAAAGCTTATCCACATTTTGGTTTTATCTAGGGTTATTCGAAGAACATGAAGATTTACTATGTTTTGATGGAAAATCATGGCATATCGAGCAGGGCTATTTTGGACGCTTGAACATAGGAGTCACGAGCATGGATCGGAGCCTAAATTGTTGGTCAAATGGTTCATTATGATCACTCCACTACTAGCCATGAATGAAGGATTCATTTTGCTTTCAAGAAAAGAAAGGAAAAGTGGCAGAAGGTGAATCACGAGCGTGACTCACCATAACCACGTTCTTGATGCGCCTCAATGTAGCTGAAAGTTGGCCAGAAGATCAACCAAGAATGTGGTGTTTTGAACCACGAATGAAGTCCATTCGTGACCCTCATTTAAGCAACAAAATCTTGGCTAGAAGGTGAGTCACGGACATGACTAACCATGACCATGAATGAGACTTGAGATTGGCCAAACGTCACTCAAGAATTTGAACATTAACGTTGGACAAAAGAGGAACCATGTTCGTGGCTCATCTTAACCACGAACATGACTCAGAATGTTGATGAAATTTCTTGGTCAAAAAGTGAGTCACGAACGTGACTCACACTCTGAAGACTAAAGTGGAGCGAAATTGTAGCAACATTAGAGGCAGAAACCATACCACGATCGTGACTCATTTGAGTCACGAATGAGGGTCTATATGTGTCAAACATGACTCACTCTAAATGCCCCAAAATGTCCTTAAAATGAATGGGTTAATTCAGGGCACTTCGGAAATTTCGTAAGGGGCTGAAAGGAGGCTATAAAAGGAGTTGTAATAGGGTTAGAAGGGGACTTTCAGATGGACATTTTTTCGTGGAAAAGAGGAAGCTTTCAAGGGCTTTATTTTCTTCTTTTTCTCACGGTTATGTCTCCTTTATTTATCTTTTCTTTGTGTTTAGTGTTAGCCATGTTAGGCTAAACATTTGTTAGGTTTTCCTAAGATGTAAATGGAATCTATGCTTGGTTTACTTATTGGATTTGAGGATTATGCTTGAATGAAATATCTTGTTCTTGAATGTGGATTATTTGATTGGGTTTATGGATGAATGATAGTTTAGACATTTTATGATTGATTGCTTGAAGAGTACCTATTGTGAATGCTATAGAAAGAGCAATTGATTAAAGGCATGTGAATGATCCACAGTAGTGACAGGCTATGATTAGATCTCATTGCACCTTAATTCATATAATGCTAGTTTAGAACATTTGATTTCAAACTTGTCTTATCATTCAATTTTAGTAATCTTTTCCCGAAATTGCGAAAGCTGAGGGATAAGAAGGCCAATCAATTGGATAGAAATATACCAATTGGTACTAAAGTGTTCGATGAAATGCCTATGTGACCAAATGGTCATGCCCAGTTTAAAGTATCACGAAAGTAGAACATTATCTAGGTTTAAGGTCGCAATTTTAATCATCCCAAAAGGGACTTTTATTTGTCGATACCATGAGAACACCAACATTATCCTCAATCCAATTAAGGAACGACGTGTAGGTCTATTGAAGTATACGAAAACCCAACACTTTTACTTATTATTTTTAGCTCTTATTTTCCCTTACATTTTTCCTTTTAGTTTAATTCTGAATCATCAATCTATCATGTTTAGTACTTTATTTCTCTTTACTTTTAGCACTGTATCGGATTAGATACCTCGTTCCTTAAAAGATTTGATCCCGGGAGTCATACTTCCTTGTTAAAACTACACCATCCTAGTATGCTTTCTAGACACCAGTCAGCGATCAATCACTCTTTTAACGTCGTTAATCGTATTTACTGATATACGAACATATATCTATATCAATAATACTGTTTCTGTAGATATGAAGTCATGAAGGATCATGAACTTCCTATCGTATTGATATCTCTATTTTTCTTTTAAACATATATTTTATATTCATTATTTGTGATTTCTTCTTTTATAATTATTTGTAGACTTATCTTAGTTGTATTATCATAAGGTCATTTCCTAGGGTTTCACCTATAATCATATTTAACCTATCAAACTTCTCAATCATCCAGATGCATATGCTATCATTCTCTTTGTACTCATAAAATTATCTTGTTGGTTCTTTATGTGTATGCATCATCTCAATTCATTAAATCTAAAAACATTCCGACTATCTATATCATAGCATGTTTTCAACTCCTGCACAATCTATCAGCAATTTCTCACACTCTATCAAATTCTAACATCTTTCATATAATTTAAACATCTAACTAATGACACAAAGATCATGACATATCTTTTTATCTATCTTTTTCTTTGGGTGATCACACATAAAATTATATTTAAGTGAGTCTGGATTACTCACCTATAATTCTGTATTTTTTAGAGCTCCCTTAGATTCCATTTCTATTATGTTAACTCCATTGACCTCTTGTATAACCATATATGGAATCCTCTAACAAAATTAATTCAAAAGATATATTTGTAACTCAAATCCAACATTGATTTTGTACTTTTAATTCTGTCGATTTCCTGTCTTAGCTATACCAGTTGATTCCCAACTTGATTCTATGATCAATTTGATATTCTATACATGTTTTCTAGTTGAATCTCACTATCTCTCTTGTTCCCAGTCTCTCTCGCGCTTTGTTTTCTTTTTCATTCGTTCCTCTGCTCTATTTCTTCCCAAAAACAGCTTAAATATGATGTTGAAGCTCTGCACGACTGTGCCAAGGCTAATATAGCTCATACCCACTAAAATTTTACACGTCTGGCTCTATTTTCCAATGTTTCTGTATGGGCAACAGCTTAGCACGCCCTATCCTAACACTAGAATGACTATGTCAGCATCAAAACACATTTTTGAGCTCTTTTTTTAGCATGACTGTGCTCATATACTGTCCAGAAGCACACCATTCGTGTTTCTAGCATGCCCACCGTGTTGTGCCCCTATTTTCTCGCCAATTCCACTTTAAAACTTCATTACTTTGTAACCTTAAGCCGTATGACTCTTAAAATGTCCAATATTACCATATAACTTATGTTTTATCTCTTATCTTTGTTAAGTTCACTAATCACTTCCTAATCATGTTAATTGTTTCACTTATCTATAAGGTTTTAGGATGGGAATGTTACATAAGGTGTTCGTTATGTCCCGACTAGAGGTTGTCGATGCTCCTGAGGTTATCATTGGTGATTTGTATTTATTTGATGTTATGGCTTATGTTTTGATAGATGTAGGCTTTACTCATTCATTCATAACTCCCAAAATAATTGATGCAATCAAAAAGAGAACTAAAACATTGACCCAAAGATTAGGAGTCCATAGTCCTTTAGGTGAAATGATGTGGGTTAATACGATATATAAAGATTGCAAATTTAATATTCAAGACACATAATTGAAAGCCAATCTAACTTTATTGGACTTAACAGACTTTGACCTTCTATTGGGTATGGATGAGCTAGCTCTTCATCGAGCTAAAGTCGATTATTTTACTAAAGAATTAATAATTAAATCTTAACATAATAAAGTAATCTTTTGTGGGTAAAGAAAGACAATGCCTAGTTGTTTAATATCAACACTTCAAGCTTTTAAACTGATCCGAGATGGTACGACAACTATATATATTCCCTGATGTATTTCTAGAAGATCTCACAGGATTACCTCCTGATAGAGAGACATAGTTTACTATTGAGTTGATTCTTGATACGACACCTATATCTATACAATCATACCAAATGGAGAACCTGAATTAAAAGAGTTAAAGAAACAGTTACAAGAATTATTTGAAAAGGGATACATTCGACCTAATGTTTCACCCTAGGGCCACCAGTTTTGTTTCTTAAAAATAAAGGCAGAATATTAAGGTTATGTATAGATTATAGACGACTTAATCAAGAAACTATTAAGAACAATTTTCCATTACCTTGAATAGAAGATCTACTCGACCAATTGTGAGGTGCCATAGTGCTTTTGATATTGACTTAAGATCCAGGTATCATTAACTTAAAATAGCACAAGAAGATATTTCAAAGTATGCTCTTATAACCCGATATGGTTATTACGAGTTTTTAGTTATGCCATTTGGTCTAACTAATGCTCCAGCAGCATTTATGGCACTGATGAACAATATATTAATTTATTTGAGGAATGCCAATGAACATAAAGATCATTTACGAATAGTGTTGCAAACTTTATGGGAAAAGCAGTTGTATGTGAAACTTAGGAAATGTGAGGTTTGGTTGGATCACGTAGTTTTCCTGGGACAAGAGATATTGGGACAAGGAATCTCAATAGATCTAAAGAGATTGAAGCAGTATCGAATTGGGAACCACCTAAGACTATTACAGGAGTATGTAGTTTCCTAGGTATGGTAGGATACTGTCATAGATTTGTAGAGGAGTTCTTGATTATAGCAACTCCACTAACACTACTATTGAGAAAGAATGTAGCCATTCAGTGGAATAACCAATGTCAGTAGTGTTTTGACGAGTTAAAGTACAGATTTACCACGGCTCCAATCCTTACAATTCCTTCAGGTACCAGAAGATTTGTTAGCTATAGTGATGCATCTTATCAGGGACTTGGATGCGTCCTGATGCAAAACGGGAAATTGGTAGCATATTCCTTGAGACAACTTAGACCACGCAAGTTAAACTATCCAGTACATGATTTAGAGCTTGTAACAGTTGTATTTGCTCTAAAGATCTGGAGACATTATCTTTATGCCGAGACATTTTAGATTTTTACTGACTATAAGAGTTTGAAATACTTGATGACCCAAAAAGAACTAATTATGAGACAAATAAAGTGGTTAGAGATGTTAAAACATTATGATTGTACAATTGAATACCATCCCAAAAAAGTAAATGTGGTTACTGATCCATTCAGTAGAAAATCAAGTGTTGTTATACCTAGTTTCAGTTAACATGTATGACTAAATTGATAGCTTTATGAAGCCTAAATGTTAAATTGGAGTTAATGGGATCAGGAGTGTTAATAACACAGTTAATGGTTAGACCTATATTGTTATGAAAGATACAAGTAACACAAAACTAAGATAAAGAGTACATTAGGTTAATTGAACAAATTGATTAGGGATTAGAGACTTCATTTTAGTTGATTGATGAGTTGTTGATGTTAGGAACCAGACTATGTGTATTGAAAAAATGAAGGTATCCAGGAGATACTAGATTAAGTACATAATGCTCCTTAGTGTATGCATCCAAGAATGATAAAGATGTACAATACTATGAAGCAACATTATTGGTGGTCAAACATGAAGAAAGATTTGGCCGAGTTTGTATCTAGATGTCTAGTATAAAACACCCTAATCTAATTACCATATTAAACACGTATCCTTAAAAACTTTTCTCATAATTTGCATACATATCATTTTCGTTACTCCATATTCAACTTTTCTCATATGTTGAGTAACTTCATACCTATATTTAGGATATACCAACTACTGTTATTCCATCATATTCCCAGAATATCGATCGTATTAGTTAACACATCCATGGATTAAGCTTTGTGTTATGCTAATAACCCGTTTATTCTTTATTGAAGAAGTTCATACATTCTGTAGAACTGCTATATAACGGCTTGACCAGTGTCTAGCAAGCGTACTAGACCGGTGTAGTTTTACAACGGAAGTAAAACCCCCAGGATCGAATCTTTCGTGGAACGTGGTATCTAATTCGATTCGGTGCTACAAATAAAGAGAAATAATGCAGTAAACATGTTGGATTGATGATTTAGGGAAATAGCAGGTAAAACTAAATGTATAAATGAAGATAAAAAGAAGGAAATAATAAGTAAAAGTGTTAGGTCTTCCTAGACTTCAATAGACCTACACTCGGTTCCTTATTTGGATTGTAGTTAATTAAGGTGTTCTTGCGCTATCCTCAATTAAGAGTTCCTTTCGGACTGCTCAAAATTGCATCCTCACAACTAGTAAATGTTCAACTTCCGTGTTACATTAATAGTCAAGGCAGTAGTCACATAGGCATTTGATCGAAACATCAAGGTCATTTGGTATATTTCTATCCAAACACACCTTAACTCTATTGATTCAGCTTTCCTAAACCTAGGCTCCCGTAACTCTGGAGTAGGATTACTAACAACAAATACTTAACAAGAAAATACAATTAATTGTTCATAAAATACAATCAATCAATTGATATTTATGAATATCTAATCCTAGAATGTCAACACTAAGTATTTTTCCACATAGATTCAATTGATGATTTAGCCCTTCCTAAGCCTCAGCTTTGGCAATTTTGGCATAGGACCGCCAACAAGAATTAATTGCAATTTCCCATTAAATCATTCATTCATTAAGTTCAATCCATAGACAATTATTCAAACAAGATATATTCATTCAACCCAAAACGTCAAAATCCATTTAAGAAACCAAGCATAACATCTATTTACATCATAGGAAAAACCCAACAAAGTCCCTAGCCTATCTTGGCAAAATATGTAACTAAATAAAAGGAAAATGAACAAGACATTACGAATCTAAGAGAAAACAGAAAAACCCTATAAACCTCTATTTTCCTCTCTTTTTCCCCAGCCAAAAACGATGGCCACCCTTAGAAAAATGTCCCTTTTACATGTGATCTCTTTTTCCATGAAATGTCACAATTATCTTCACTTAACCCTTAAAGTTGAGGACATGTCGGTCTTTTTAAAAATGCCAATCACGACCAATTAAAATAACTATTCAATCGTGCCTCCAGTGAGTCACGATAGTGACCCACAAACAGTCCATTATTTTTAAAAGTCATAGCCTAGTCACGTTTGAACTTCACTCGTGATCATGGTGAGTCACGTTGGTGACTCACCTTCTGACCAAATGTTGCTTCCCCACAGTATAGTCACGAATGAAATTCATTCTTGATGATTCTAGTCATGATCGTGATGCTGTTTTTGGCCAACTCTTGCATCCATCCTCTTACTCACATTCGTGGTCCTTCAATCCATGTTTGTGATGCTGTTTTGGGTCACGTTCGTGACTATGTTAAGTCACGTTCGTGACCAGGGTTCTGATCAAGGAATGCAGTATTTAACTTAGTCAGGTTACAGCCCACTCGTGGTTTGAGAAAACCACGAACGTGACTTGCCTCCTACCTAAACCTGTTAACTTGTGTTCTAGAGTCACGATCGTGGCTGTGGTGAGTCATGTTCGTGACTCACCTTCTGTCTTCATGATTTTGTTCCAAAGAGGAATCACGGGCATCCCCCATTTGTGACAGCGTCTATCACGATCGTGACACTTGATATGTCCAGGTCGACTCATTAAACAGTTATCACATTCAAACCGTGATCGGGAATAGGTTATCTGGCCAATTTCTCTCTCCATAAGGTTGATACTCCACCCTTTTATCAATTCCATCAAAATGAAAGTGAAACTCCCGCTTTCTTACACGTACCTGGATAAAACAATACCTAATCACAAACCTTCAAAATAATGAGTTTTATCCATTAAAATCTAGCGGAAATCACCATAAATATATACGTAAAATGTGTGTATAATTGGTCTTATCAAACTCCCCCACACTTGCTCTTTTGCTCATCCCGAGCAAAATTAAGTGATAAAGGTTAAAAGTCCAATTCAGATATATTGATTTGGTTCATACATGTTCAAAGTTACTTGTTCATAATGTTAAGGTTTCACATGAAACGATTAAGTGTTACTGATACTCGAACTTGCCCAAGCAAGTTACTTTGGGACTCAAATGACCGATAGTGAAGATTCTCAGGCTCGGTGGTATGTCTAGGTCAATATGTCTATTAGCATAAGTGTAAGGCCCCAAAATTCCCAATTTATTTAAAAATTTAAAGTAAAATACGTGAAAAATGAGGGGAAATATTTTTGCGATTTATTTTATTAAATTATTTACGAGGGAAGAGTTGAGATTTATTTTAATTTGAGAATTTAGAAATTTTTTGAAAATTAGAAACTTCGAGAATTTTGAAGTCGGGATTATTGTGGGTCGGGTTAAAAGGAGATTACGAAAAAAATTGGACCCAAGCCAAAAGGAACCAACCCACTTAACTAAACAAATCCCTCCACTCTTCCTTATTTCTCCACCACAACACGACATCTACCTTTCCTGTTTTCATTTTCAGCCAAGACTCTCTTTCTCCATCAAACTCCACCAAAAATCTGTAGCTCGGGATGATCGGAAAGCCATTCTTGAGTCGATTCAAGGTAAGACTCCTTCCATTTCTGCCATTCCCGTTTTCCTTAAGAACCCTAATTCCAAAACCCCATAACTCTCTCATTTTAGTTCCAATTTGAGCGAATGAGGGCTCGCTGGAAAGCTTGAGATGTGTACTATCTAATGGTACCCAATTTGGATGTTAATCACTGATTAGGAACACGAAAAATGTGAGGGAAAAGGCTGCCTGCACAGTGATGGGAATGAGAATTCAAGTGGTGAGGGAAAAGGCTGCCTGCACAGGAATTTGCGTCGCGGCAATAATGGGTTGCAACCAGGCCACTGAGTGCATTTGTCAAAGTAAGTAACACGAGCACAGATTCACTAATCTGTATGTTTTCTTGAAGGCTTGTTGCTTATCGTATGAGCTTGTGGAATTGATATGGTAGCTTAATGTTTGTGTTGTGATTGGAATGGTTTTATTGTGATGTGATCATGTGTGAACTTGTATAGATTGGTTATGTCGGTTATGCTAATATGGTGCTAAGATTGTTGTTAGTTGATGATTGGTTGATTGATAATTTGTTTGATGGTCACGTATTGTATTTGCTTGGTTGGTTCACATAATGAATTATATGGCTTAATTTAAATGGGTGGATTTCTTAAAGGATGAGTACGTGTGAAATGAGAGAATGTTGTTATTGGTATGATGAACTATGAGTAGACTATGATATGAATGTAATTGATAACGTATATATGCTTGCATGATTTATGAGGAGATGACGAGACTCGTGAATGATTGCGGTTATGGCCTTGATGGCTATATTTTATTGATTAGTGAATTGCGTTATTGATTGAAATGATGGAATTGTAATGGGGAAATACTAGTCTTGACATAAGAATGTGGTTTGGATGATTTGGTATAACCAATGTGAACATATATATATGTTTTACTGTTATGAGTTAATTGGTGGTGGTATGATCATATATTTATATAGGTATTCCTTATGGTTATAGTGTTTTGCTTGTTTTAATTAAAAAAGTCAATGATGACTGTGATTCTTATGGTGGCTATGCTTAGTTGATTATGGTTTTGGCTGGGATTGTTGATGACCAATTTCATGTTTGATTGTGAAACATAACTTAATTGGATTTTGAATGCATGAGGAATACATGAATTGGTTGCATGTGATGTACACATAACATTCATGCATTGGGCTCATAGGGAGCAAAGGTTAAATCAAATAAAAAGGTCTTTGTGAGCATAACGAGGGAGTGGTTATACCATAAAGGGTATATCACACGTCGAAC